>JASANF010004222.1:0-18607 GCA_030248245.1 Trissonchulus sp. WLG1_4 | reverse complement strand
CCCCCTTTGGCTCTGGGCCCCCCCCCCCCTTTGCGAAAGAGGGCCTATAGAAAAAAATTTCCGATACGTCTCCAATTGACCGAATTTGGCCTAAAAATCAAAAATTTTCCCAATTTTTTTCCGGGGGCCGCCGCCCCCAGATCCCTGCAATCCTGTAGCTCCATATTTCTTGCCTTTGTGTTCTATTAAAGCGTGTTTATGTGTATATGGGTGCATTGTACACTATTTATTTGCTTAATACACTGTTTAATGTATCCTTTTAGATGTCTTATTGCAGCAAAAATGACATTTTTAATGATTTTGTCATAATGATTTTACAACAAGTGTTGCTTAGAAATGCTGTTTCAATGGAAATGTTATTTCAAAACTCCAAAAAAGGTCCAACCTCTGGGGCTGGGGGCAGCCGCCCCCATTCCCCTGCAAGCAACCACTCCACTCTGATTTTTACAAAAGTGTCGCTTAGAATTGATTCTTGAATGGAAATTTTATTTCAAAATTCCAAAAAAGCTCCAGCTTCTGGGGGCGGCGCGAACGACCGGAGGTAAAATTTTGCCGGAGCCGGAGCCGGAGCCGGATATAAAATGCCGGAGCCGGAGCCGGAGGCAGTGTTTTTCAAAAAAATTGAATTAGTAAAAAATGTTGACAATTGTGAAAAAATTTTCAAATTTTTTCGAAACAGCATTCTTTAATTTTTCAACAGTCACGCCCCATTTCTATACATATGTCTTTACACACTCATACCACCAGTAGTTTGCCACTGACTGGTCCCGGTTTTGGGTGATCTCACAAAAAATTTTCATCAACATTGATAAAAAGTCAAAAAGTAGGTCAAATTGATCAGTATAGCATTTTGACTGCGGTGCCAAGGGCGTAGTCAGGAGTCAGAGGGAGGGCGTTGTTCGGGGTGTTTGTCTGAACTTCCCTCTTTTAGTTGAACCTTGCAAAATTGTCAAGAAGCGTATATACCCCCAAAAAAGCGACAAATTTGGAAAAGATGGCACTTTGTAGAAGATGTCGTAAATGTCTTTAGCTTCCGGGGATTACCGCCCCCCCCCCCGACCCTTGTAATTTAAGCGTATGTATATCAGTCGCGTAGCCACGAAAAAAATTTCGATGAATGAATGGGGGATGACTTTTCGATTTTTTTGTAATGGGTAAAAATGATCGTTTTTTGCTATTTCAGCACAAAAATTTGCGAAATAACAACACATGCAAACATGACTGGCCGAAAACATCAGAGCTAAAAGTCACGTTCAAATCACTAAGTCACATAGTTATAAGCCTATAGGGGTCTGGGCCGGGCGGCAGCACCTGGAAAAAAGTGTGAGAAACTTTTGATTTTTAGGCCGAGTTTAATCAATTGGAGACGTAAAATTACATAATGCTAAAAAGGGCAGTAATATTGCATTGCAACTGGCAGTAATATAAGTACTGTAACCGACTAACCGCTTCGTTATCCGTGATTTTTTCTCAAAATTTGAACTTTTTGCCAAATTTTGAACAATAAAAATTCTCTGGCTCCGCCACTTTTTTTGCCGGAGCCGGAGCCGGAGGCTCAAATCCGGCCGGAGCCTCCGGTCGATCGCTACCCCAGACCCCTGCAACCACTCTGATTTTGTACAATAAGTATTGCTTAGAATTGCTTTTTCAATGCAAATTTTATTTTAAAATTCCAAAAAAGCTCCAGCTTCTGTAGGCTACCGCCCCCAGGCCCAGACCCCTGCAATTGCTATAATTTTAGGACGTGTTGCTGACAACTTTTTCAGTGCAAATTCACCGTCTAAATTCTACAAAGCTAAACCCCTGCAGACTGTCGCGCCTGTTAGTTTGCTAGATTGTGTGCGCATTTCACCCCCCCCCCCCCTTCCCCCGGTCGTCGACAATCAGTACATCCCCCTCTTCGCGAAGTCCTGGATACGCTACTGCTATGCAATGTATAAAATAACACATAAAACATAACAATCGACACTACTAAAAAAACGCCTCGCAAAAATTTTTTCACGCTCGCTACCCCCCCCCCCCCGGTCGACACCCAAGGTGGGGCCCCCCCCCTTTGAGAATTCCTGGATCCGCGCCTGATACGGGCCTTAGCCTAACTTTACCTGCAGGTAATTTTGAGAATAGAATACGGTCCCAGATGTGAAAATCATGTGAATTATCTCTGAAACTCCTGTAAGAAATATCTGAAATTTATCTGAAAAGCCAGTGACATTTGTTTTCAGATAAAATTCAGAGTCTCTGAATTCTCGTTGAAATTCTCTGAATATCCCCGGAATTTCTGGGAAATTTATCTGAAAGTCCTCTGAAATTTATCTGAAAGTCCTCTGAAAGTCTGTGGAAAGTGTCTGAATCAGGGGTTTTTTTTTAAAATTTTGTGTGCATAATTGTGCAAAATTTTAATTTTACTGTGCAAAATTTTATTTTTCTGTGCAAACTGTAAATGCGTTTTTCTTCGCCTATATAGAAGCAAATATACGCGTTTTTATACCTATAGAGGTACGTAAACTTTAACACTCATAAAACGCCTTACAAACACAAGAATACTAAAAAGGTGCGGGGGTCTGGGGGCGGCAGCCGCCCTCAAAAAATTGGCTATATATATATATATATCTCAGAAATGTATGACGAATCTGGGGATCGCGGGGCCTAGGGGCGGCAGTCCCAAGAAGAGTCCTAAGCTCCCCAGTCCTAAGCTTTTGTAGAATTTTGAAATAAATTTGCATTGAAAAAACACTTGTTTAAAAAATTGGTTATTGCAGGGATCTGGGACGGCAGGTCGACATTCCCCTGAAAATGCAGAAAATTTTTATGTTTCGGGCAAAATTTGGTTAATTAAATACGAAACGGAAATTTTTTGGCCGGGCCGTAAAATGTAAAGCGGGAAATTTGTAAAATTGTGTAATATTTGTGTAAAATGTGTAAAAACGTGTGTGTAAAATTATACAAAGATAAAATTTCTGGGGCGGAAATTTTCACCATCCATTGGTATATATATGCCCTCGTTACGTTATATACACAAAATCATATCAGTGGCATATCTAGGAATTTTTCAGGTTAGGTGGAGCAATTCCCCCTACTTCGTGAGACAGTTTAGTTTAGAAACGTAGATGCCGTAGTTTGTGGAGGTCTGAAAAGCTGGAGTCTTATTAGGCCGTGTTTACACTGAGCTTTTTTCCAGCTGCTCGAGCAGCTGAAAAAAAGCTGGAGCAGCTGAAAAAATGCCGGAAGTGCAGCGTTGTCATGGCTTGTCGCAGCTAGTCTATAGTGACCGCCATACTTATCCGCTTTTCTCCAGCTGCTCCAGCTTTTTTTCAGCTGCTACAGCTTTTTTTCAGCTGCTCGAGCAGCTGAAAATAGCTTAATGTAAACACAGCCTTATGGTTTTTGACAGCGTGTAACACGATTTTTCGAAAAATAAACCTCTAGCAATTTGAACAGCAATTACGCAAATCATGCGCCATTTGCCAAAAAGCAGTATAAAAACCTGCCGCCGTTGATAAGGCAGCCAGTGATGCCAGTAGATGCAGGGGTCTGGGGACGACAGCCCCCAGAATTTTTTTCGATTTTGCATTAAAAACAGTGCATTTTGAGCATATCCCAAGGCCCATCGGGCACTGTGCATTATTGTGCAAAATTTTAATTTTTGTGTGCAAAATTTTAAAAAAGTGTGCATTTGCACAGGGTTTTGCACAAAAAAACCCTGGTCTGAATGGAAAGGGTAAAAAACATCTGAAAAATCTGTAACAGAAAAAAAAATAGATTAATTCAGTTAAATTGAAGTTAAATTCAATTAATTAATTATTAATTAATTCTATTAAAGAAATTAAGAAATTCAATTATTATTAATTAAGAAATTAATTCAATTAAATTCAGTTAAATTAATTCAGTTCAATTAAATTCAGTGAATAATTCAGATTCACTGGTTCTCCTGTGACATCTGAAAAATCTGTAACAGAAAATGTCATATTTCTGCTTTTCCTGTGCAGTGGCGTAGCCAGGGGGTGCCCGGGGGCCAGGGCCCCCCTCAGCGGTTTTGGCCCCCTCAGCGATTTGCCCCCCTCCCCCAGTCCCCTGCAACTACGTAGTTTATTCGGTTCCTTGTTATGATCTCTTATTATTAAAACCTTGTATGTGTGAGAGCATTATGCAGCACCTACTTAGTACTTATGCAGCAGTTCGTTCGCTACGCTTGCTGATGTGACGGTCTTACAGGTCTTTGGTTTTAAATGCCTCGCCAGCCAAAATTTCCGATACATCTGATTTTGGTTTCTGAGCTCTATTTTTTGAAAATTTAAAAGTATTATTTTTTGATAGTAGTATATGCAGTGTATGTATATATGCTGTTATATATATATACGTGTAAGCATACACGTAACAGCACCGAAATTTTGGGTACCCCTCCCCCGCTTGGTGGGACCCCCCTCCCCTGCGTCAACTCATTTTTGAGCCCCCTTCCTCCCCAAATGACGCATTTTTACCTTTTTTGACCAAAAAACACCGATTTTTCCCCCTCTGCCCCCTCCTATCCCCCCCACTACATGTATGCGTGTAAGTTTTTGCAGTCGGGATTGACAAAATGGCATAATATGCATTAGGATTAGGAAAAAATAGAAACTGTAGCTGAAATAACTTTTTCACTGAAAATTTTAATTCAAAACTTTAAAAAAGCGCTAGCTTCTGGGGGCTGCCGCCCCCAGACCCCCGCGATCATTTTACTTTCTTGGCCAAGTGTGGCTTGAAATTAAGTTTTCAATGCAAATCTTATTTCAAAATTTTAAAAAAGCGCTAGCTTCTGGGGGCTGCCGCCCACAGACGCCCGCGATCGTTCTACTTTCTTGGCCAAGTGTGGCTTGAAATTGAGTTTTCAATGCAAATCTTATTTCAAAATTTTAAAAAAGCGCTAGCTTCTGGGGGCTGCCGCCCCCAGACGCCCGCGATCGTTCTACTTTCTTGGCCAAGTGTGGCTTGAAATTGAGTTTTCAATGCAAATCTTATTTCAAAATTTTAAAAAAGCGCTAGCTTCTGGGGGCTGCCGCCCCCAGACCCCCGCGATCATTTTACTTTCTTGGCCAAGTGTGGCTCGAAATTAAGTTTTCAATGCAAATCTTATTTCAAAATTTTAAAAAAGCGCTAGCTTCTGGGGGCTGCCGCCCCCAGACCCCCGCGATCATTTTACTTTCTTCGCCAAGTGTGGCTTGAAACTAAGTTTTCAATGCAAATCTTATTTCAAAATTTTAAAAAAGCGCTAGCTTCTGGGGGCTGCCGCCCCCAGACCCCCGCGATCATTTTACTTTCTTGGCCAAGTGTGGCTTGAAACTAAGTTTACAATGCAAATCGTATTTCAAAATTTTAAAAAAGCGCTAGCTTCTGGGGGCTGCCGCCCCCAGACCCCCGCGATCATTTTGCTTTCTTGGCCAAGTGTGACTTGAAATTAAGTTTTCAATGCAAATCTTATTTCAAAATTTTAAAAAAGCTCTAGCTTCTGGGGGGTGCCACCCCCAGACCCCCGCGATCATTTTACTTTCTTGGCCAAGTGTGGCTTGAAACTAAGTTTTCAATGCAAATCTTATTTCAAAATTTTAAAAAAGCGCTAGCTTCTGGGGGCTGCCGCCCCCAGACCCCCGCGATCATTTTACTTTCTTGGCCAAGTGTGGCTTGAAATTAAGTTTTCAATGCAAATCTTATTTCAAAATTTTAAAAAAGCGCTAGCTTCTGGGGGCTGCCGCCCCCAGACCCCCGCGATCATTTTACTTTCTTGGCCAAGTGTGGCTTGAAATTAAGTTTTCAATGCAAATCTTATTTCAAAATTTTAAAAAAGCGCTAGCTTCTGGGGGCTGCCGCCCCCCAACCCCCCCGAGCAGTCTAATTTCTTGGCCAAGTGTGGCTTGAAATTAAGTTTTCAATGCAAATCTTATTTCAAAATTTTAAAAAGCGCTAGCTTCTGGGGGCTGCCGCCCCCAGGCTCAGACCATATTGATATTATATATCTATATATTATATCTGCCCCCCCCTCAACAAAATCCTGGCTACGCTACTGGAGAATACGGTCCCAGATGTGAAAATCATGTGAATTATCTCTGAAACTCCTGTAAGAAATATCTGAAATTTATCTGAAAAGCCAGTGACATTTGTTTTCAGATAAAATTCAGAGTCTCTGAATTCTCGTTGAAATTCTCTGAATATCCCCGGAATTTCTGGGAAATTTATCTGAAAGTCCTCTGAAATTTATCTGAAAGTCCTCTGAAAGTCTGTGGAAAGTGTCTGAATCAGGGGTTTTTTTTTAAAATTTTGTGTGCATAATTGTGCAAAATTTTAATTTTACTGTGCAAAATTTTATTTTTCTGTGCAAACTGTAAATGCGTTTTTCTTCGCCTATATAGAAGCAAATATACGCGTTTTTATACCTATAGAGTATAGAGGTACGTAAACTTTAACACTCATAAAACGCCTTACAAACACAAGAATACTAAAAAGGTGCGGGGGTCTGGGGGCGGCAGCCGCCCTCAAAAAATTGGCTATATATATATATATCTCAGAAATGTATGACGAATCTGGGGATCGCGGGGCCTAGGGGCGGCAGTCCCAAGAAGAGTCCTAAGCTCCCCAGTCCTAAGCTTTTGTAGAATTTTGAAATAAATTTGCATTGAAAAAACACTTGTTTAAAAAATTGGTTATTGCAGGGATCTGGGACGGCAGGTCGACATTCCCCTGAAAATGCAGAAAATTTTTATGTTTCGGGCAAAATTTGGTTAATTAAATACGAAACGGAAATTTTTTGGCCGGGCCGTAAAATGTAAAGCGGGAAATTTGTAAAATTGTGTAATATTTGTGTAAAATGTGTAAAAACGTGTGTGTAAAATTATACAAAGATAAAATTTCTGGGGCGGAAATTTTCACCATCCATTGGTATATATATGCCCTCGTTACGTTATATACACAAAATCATATCAGTGGCATATCTAGGAATTTTTCAGGTTAGGTGGAGCAATTCCCCCTACTTCGTGAGACAGTTTAGTTTAGAAACGTAGATGCCGTAGTTTGTGGAGGTCTGAAAAGCTGGAGTCTTATTAGGCCGTGTTTACACTGAGCTTTTTTCCAGCTGCTCGAGCAGCTGAAAAAAAGCTGGAGCAGCTGAAAAAATGCCGGAAGTGCAGCGTTGTCATGGCTTGTCGCAGCTAGTCTATAGTGACCGCCATACTTATCCGCTTTTCTCCAGCTGCTCCAGCTTTTTTTCAGCTGCTACAGCTTTTTTTCAGCTGCTCGAGCAGCTGAAAATAGCTTAATGTAAACACAGCCTTATGGTTTTTGACAGCGTGTAACACGATTTTTCGAAAAATAAACCTCTAGCAATTTGAACAGCAATTACGCAAATCATGCGCCATTTGCCAAAAAGCAGTATAAAAACCTGCCGCCGTTGATAAGGCAGCCAGTGATGCCAGTAGATGCAGGGGTCTGGGGACGACAGCCCCCAGAATTTTTTTCGATTTTGCATTAAAAACAGTGCATTTTGAGCATATCCCAAGGCCCATCGGGCACTGTGCATTATTGTGCAAAATTTTAATTTTTGTGTGCAAAATTTTAAAAAAGTGTGCATTTGCACAGGGTTTTGTACAAAAAAACCCTGGTCTGAATGGAAAGGGTAAAAAACATCTGAAAAATCTGTAACAGAAAAAAAAATAGATTAATTCAGTTAAATTGAAGTTAAATTCAATTAATTAATTATTAATTAATTCTATTAAAGAAATTAAGAAATTCAATTATTATTAATTAAGAAATTAATTCAATTAAATTCAGTTAAATTAATTCAGTTCAATTAAATTCAGTGAATAATTCAGATTCACTGGTTCTCCTGTGACATCTGAAAAATCTGTAACAGAAAATGTCATATTTCTGCTTTTCCTGTGCAGTGGCGTAGCCAGGGGGTGCCCGGGGGCCAGGGCCCCCCTCAGCGGTTTTGGCCCCCTCAGCGATTTGCCCCCCCCCCTCGGATAAAAAATGTAAAAGTTAGGGTCGCGTCGAATAATTTTCGGGCGAAAAGGCACGTTGGCTCCTCCCTCAACTTGATCCTGGCTACGCTACGGTTCCTGTGGTCATGTATGTGGCATTTTTGTTTTTGAATGGCAAGTACATAGTATATATAAAATGTCAAAAATGAACTCAACGCAAGCGAAAACCTATAAATACGTGTTTTTACGCTGAAAAATATGCTTTTGAATTCCCGGCCCCCCTCGCAGAACCGTATATATTATGTATAACAGTGGCGGATCCAGGAATTTTTTTCGGGGGGGGGGCGACCCCCCCCCCACCAATCGGCCATTATAACTACAATACAATACAAATTTACTGCTGCGGGGGTCTCCAGAAGCCAGACACTTCTACGTTTTTTGACCCCGGAATATCCTATGAAATCTGGAAGTTTTATCAAAACACACAGTTGCGGGGGTCTGGGGGCTAGCCCCCAGAAGCCAAACACTTGTTTGACCCCTGGATATCCTCTAAGGTTTGCAACTTTTTTCAAACTTTACTAAACTAGGCGTTACAGTTTCTGTGCCATTGTAAAGCAAAAAGACGACACATTAGCATCTAACGTAAAGTTGGAACTAAAAACATCGAAAATTACAAAAGTGATGGGCCGGCATGGGTACTCTAGTAGGTAGACATGCATAGGCTTTGATGAAAGATAATACCAAGCATCAGTAAGTTAGAAAGTTGCAGGGGTCTGGGGGCGGCAGCCTCCAGGAAAAAAATTGGAGAAATTTTTTAGTTTTAGAGCAAATTAGGTCAATTGGAAACGTGTCGGAAATTTTTTCGGTGGGGCAATAAAAACCAAAGGGAAACCCTTGTGTAAAATTTCAGTCTGAAAAAAATTTCGGGGGGGGGGGGGCGAAAAAAAAATTTTGCGGGGGGAATGATTTTTCAATTTTTTGAAATGTGTCAAAACCACATTGCAATTTAACGCAAAAAACGAAACGAAACTGGAGCGGCATCTATCGAAAGTAAAATTGGAGCTCAAAACACCGAAAATTGCAAAAATGCACGGGTACAGAAGCTAGCAAATGTGAAAACTTGAAGATTTTTGACATTACAAGTCGCAAATTCAGTAAAAATGTCTTTTTTGCTAGGATCAAACAGCTAGAAGGTTAGTTTAAACAGTGTATTAAGCAGATAAATGATGCACAATGCACCCAAGTCTATCGAAGATGCAATCGAAATTGGAGAAATTTTTGATTTTTAGGCCAAATTTGGTCAGTTATTGGAGACCGGACGGGCCATAAAAACGAAAGTGGGTAAATATATATGAAAAATTGTGTAATCTGAAAAATATATATACACACCAAAAATTTTGGTGAAATTGTGCAGCGTTTTAAAAAAACTAGTGTATCTTGAGGCGTGCTCAGACCGCAGACCCACATCCGACAGCCAGCCACCCCAACTCCTAAATACGAAAATACTGAAGTGTCGTCTTTTTATTTAGAATATAATAAGTTTTTTATTTAGAATTGAGCGAAGGCTGGATCATTTTATATATACATCTGTTTGTCATCAACGTTTGCACCGGTTGTGTACAATTCATCCTTTTTGAAGCACAAATGCTGGCGCTGACCGAAGCCGATATCGTTTCCTTCCTGTCCATTTCCGCTGCAGTTATTGGTCAGACTTTTTGAAAAAGTGCGCACCAAAAACGGATTAATGTTCCGTATATTATATTAACAAGTTTAGTGCGTCGGGTATCTTAGAAATGTAATGTACATGTACGTAAAGGAAATAGACGGATCACCAAAAATATGAAAAATTTGAAAAAGTATCCAAGTAATATTTCGCGTCGATGTGGGGATGACTTCTCCCCAAATTCGTTCACAGGGGAGAAAATTAATTTTTTAAGAAATTTTTTCTTAAATCTTGGCCAAAAATTGTCGAAATTGATTATTAGCCAGACAGATGCATTGTACGCGGTATACATGTAATTACATCTCAATATTTATTAATAAAATGAGAGCACTTTCGTAGAATACATTTTGCTCAAAAAATCCTAAGTTAAAAATTTGAAAAAAACGACCCACGGCTGGACTCGAATAAGCGACCAGAGGGGTGAAACGCTTCAGTGCTAACCACTACACCACGGGGATTACGGCAATGATAAGTTAAAATCCGTTTAAAATATTTTGTTTTTATTATTGGGTTGCCGACCCCCCGCGAAGCAGGGGTGCAACCCATTGTATTCATATTCCTGTTTTTTTTTTTGTTTTTTTTTTTTTTCCTGTGGTCCAAAAGTTTGTAACCGGTTTTTCTCGGGAGTTACTGGAGGGATTGGTCCCAAACTTTGGTGGGGGGACCCCCCCTATGAGTAGTTGTGCACCTGACCTTGGTGACCCCCTAACCCCACGGGGGGCCGGGTCACGTGACCCCGAAAACTGTTTTCGGTACCGTTAAAACACCAAGGGGGGACCCTTGTGAACTTGGAAAATTTTTGGTCATGGATTTGGACAAAAAACTTGTTTATAGGGGTAGTTTGGGCCCCTGAACACGAATCTGGGGTTGTTATTTACCCAGGACCCTCCTGGACCACCCTATGACCCCCCCCCCCCCCCCAGGGTACCCCCCCTAAGGGGCCCTCAGGGGTCAAATTTTCGAAATGGAGATTTTGGTGTTTTTAGGCGTAGTTTGGGCCCCTGAACACGAATCTGGGGTTATTTTTTACCCAGGACCCTCCTGGACCACCCTATGACCCCCCCCCCCCCCCCAGGGTACCCCCCCTAAGGGGCCCTCAGGGGTCAAATTTTCGAAATTGAGATTTTGGTGTTTTTAGGCGTAGTTTGGGCCCCTGAACACGAATCTGGGGTTATTTTTTACCCAGGACCCTCCTGGACCACCCTATGACCCCCCCCCCCCCAGGGTACCCCCCCTAAGGGGCCCTCAGGGGTCAAATTTTCGAAATTGAGATTTTGGTGTTTTTAGGCGTAGTTTGGGCCCCTGAACACGAATCTGGGGTTATTTTTTACCCAGGACCCTCCTGGACCACCCTATGACCCCCCCCCCCCAGGGTACCCCCCCTAAGGGGCCCTCAGGGGTCAAATTTTTTTTGTTGTTGTTGTTTTTTTTTTTCCTGTTAGCAAAAGTTTGTTACTCGTTTTTCTCTGAAGTTACTGGGGGGATTGGTCCCAAACTTTGGTGGGGGGACCCCCCCTATGAGCAGTTGTGCCCCCCACCTTGGTGACCCCCTGACCCCACGGGGGGCCGGGTCACGTGACCCCCGAAAACGATGGAACACAAGGGGGGACCCTTGTGAACTTGAAAAAATTTTTGTCAGGGATTTGGACAAAAAACTGTCTCTAGGGCTAGTTTTGACCCCTGAACACGAATCTGGGGTTATTTTTTACCTAGGACCCCCCTGGACCCCCCTATGACCCCCTTAGGGTACCCCCCCTAGGGGGTCCTCGGGGGTCAAATTTTCGAATTTGAGATTTTGGTGTTTTTAGGGGTAATTTGGGCCCCTGAACACGAATCTGGGGTTATTTTTTACCTAGGACCCCCCTGGACCCCCCTATGACCCCCTTAGGGTACCCCCCCTAGGGGGTCCTCGGGGGTCAAATTTTCGAATTTGAGATTTTGGTGTTTTTAGGGGTAATTTTGGCCCCTGAACACGAATCTGTGGTTATTTTTTACCCAGGACCCCCCTGAACCCCCTTATGACCCCCTTAGGGTACCCCCCCTGGGGGGTCCTCGGGGGTCAAATTTTCGAATTTGAGATTTTGGTGTTTTTAGGGGTAATTTGGGCCCCTGAACACGAATCTGGGGTTATTTTTTACCCAGGACCCCCCTGGATCTCCCTATGACCCCCTTAGGGTACCCCTCCTTCCTCCCTAGGGGGCCCTCAGGGGTCAAATTTTCGAAATTGAGATTTTTATGTTTTTAAGGGTAATTTGAGCCCATGAACACGAATCCAAGGTTCGTTTTTGCCTAGGACCATCCTGGAACCCCTAGGACTCACTCAGGGCACCCCCCTTCTAAGGGTTCAAATTTTCGAAATTGAAATTTTGGGGTTTTTGTGGGTAATTTGGGTCCCTGAACATAAATATCAGGTTTTTTACCGAAAATAGACGATCTTTTGCCTATAATGGACGGTCCTCTGCCTAGAATGGAGAGTCCTCTGACTAGAATAGAGGGTCCTCTGACTAGAATAGAGGGTTCTCCGCCTAGAATAGAGGGTCTTCCGCTTGGACTACAGGGTTCTTTACCGAGAATGGATGATTTTCTGCTTCGAACACTAGGTTCTCTGCCTTTAGAGGGTTTTCTGCTAGAAATAGAGGGTGTTCTACCTAGAATAGAGCGTCCTCTGCTTAGAATAGAGGGTCCTCTACCTAGAATAGAGGGTCGTCTGCCTAGAATAGAGTGTCCTCTGCGTAGAATAGAGGGTCTTCTGCCTAGAATAGAGGGTCCCTTACCGGTCGGCAACCCGTTGTGGCCTACTGGCGATTTTTCAACACTTAACACTGTGGCCTGTTTCCAAAAAATAATTTTATTTCCATAAAAAGAGTATAGCTTAGGTACTGTAATAATAATGACAAGATAATATAAGCTTTCGTTTGGTATCTTCAAATGTGGATTATTATATTTATCATTTTGCTTAGGATAGTTTATATCTTATTAACTAATACTATTTACTGTACAGTAAAAGCAGTAGCAATGCATGCAATATATATAATTATGATGGGTTAAGTGTGCTTGTGGGTTACATGCTTTCTTTGGTTAAGATATATATATATATATATATATATATATATATATATATATATACAGAAATTTTATGAAACATTCAAACGCAACGTTAAAGTTTCGGACACTCCGACAGTATATTTTACTTTATATATATATAATATATATATATATATATATATATCGATATATGTGTGTTTTGTTTCAGTGTTCTTTTCCTGATTATGTGGTGAATTCAATTTGAAGACATTCTGCGGCGAATTAGTTGGTTTTTGAGTCAATAAAGACGTCAATCAAGCCAAATGAACTCTTGAGAATAAATAATAACTTGTTGGGATTTAAAACTGCAGAGGACCCGGGATATTTTGACAGGGTGAAATCGAGAAAGAAAACGTTTTGTGTTTAGAAGAAAGGTCACACTTTTCTGGCCACTGAACTGGCCATAAGGGGCCGGGATGGCCCGCCAATTTTTGGCTAAGACTGACGGCCAATTTGAGTGTACCACGCGTTGCCGTCTGAAAGCTCACGCGTCTGATCTCCAAAGCGTGCTGACGAAATGCAGCGGAGAAATGGCCCTGATTTATTCACTGTTGCGGTGTCGCAACTTTCACCGACATATTTTGGACGGTCGCAAGCTGACGCACTGGGCTTGCATGTGCGGCCAGGCTGATTATTTGGAATGGCTTCTGGGAGAGCTAAAAATGGACACTGGTGGAAAGGATGTGGAGTCTGGATATAGTTTGCTGCACGCTTCTCTGCTTTTTGGAAATATTCGATGCGCTCTCGGTGCTATGGAGGTATATATAGTCGTCTGTGGTGTGTATTTTACTGCCATTTTTTGGCAAACCTTTATGACGAATAAGGTGGGGGTTGCCAACCGACAGGGAGTGCGCACCGAATTATCAATTTACTGTGGAAAAACGGTTTTTAGTGCATGATTAATCCTCAAAAGTAGTATATTTTGCTTGACACAACTAAGTTTTCTTGGTTAACAAGGGCAAGATGTGGCAGACTAAATTTCCCCAGATTTATTTACCTGACAGAGCGTGTTACATATATACGTCCGTTTATCCTGACTAAACTGTTTAAAATTTATGCTTATATAGCTATGTACTGTTAAATATGCCTAAACTTACGGAGGAATAAGTTCAGTCTGTTGAAGGAATCGTTGCCTGTGTATCTTAGACCTTTGGAAAAAATATCTTTTAAGTATTTCTATTTTTGTTGCAGTTCGGTGCCTCGTTATCTTGTGGTTTGGATCACGAAGGCCTCACACCGTTACAACTGATCCTAGCAGAAAAACAAACCCTGCTGCGACCACTGACATTCCAGGAACACTATTATGATTCGGACCGACAGTTTATGTATGAAAAATGGGCTGAGAGAACGTTATATTCCTTGAGTGGTATGCCTGGTTAACTGTTTAGTTGAATAGTATATAGCTGCTCTGTGTTAATTTCAACATGGGCAACTGGATTTTTTTAGATTTTTTTTGATTAGCAGAACGAACTTGTATGAATTTTTTTCACAATTTACGTTTTAGGTATACTAAAAAGTTTCAGTTTGAGTCATTCATTCACTTGGCATACTCTTTCGTGTTGTTTCTAGTTTCGCTGTTTTTGGGCCCCTCAAAACCGAGGGTTTTAGGGGAAAGTAAAAAAATGGTACAAAACTGTTAAAAAAATGGCTCGGTTTGCCAAAGTAAGGTATTTTGTGCGGGTCAGGACTCAGGAGGGCGGTTCCCGAAATTGTTGGAAGCCTCACGAAAATTTTCACCACATTGCATTTTGTACTTGCAAATTTTTGTGGACAACTCAACTGTATTATTCCAGTTTATTAATTTTTATTATTCAGATCCAACGGATGTTTACACGTTTGGGGAGAATAGCAGCTACAATCTGGGACACGGCAGGCATTCACCGAGAGTGGCTCCGGAACCGGTGGACTTTTTTCGTCGCAAAGCTATTTCCATAACCATGGTTTGTTGATGCTGCCTCTACAGCGCATTTTGGTAGTTTACTGTGTCACAATAAACCTAGTTTCGTCCGTATAAGTGGGCAGCCTCCTTGTTTGCGGTGTGCGCATGCGCTGCCATTTTCAAGTTCCCAACAAGTTTCAAATTTATAAGGTTGACTTGCAGCTCATAAGCGCCCTGTTAACTTTTGAAACTGAAAAATGGCAGATGGATGATATTGTGAAGGCGTGAAGCTACTTTACTTGCCTATAATATTTGTGTCTAGCTGGCGTAATATATAAAGGAGGTTAACTGAACGCAGTTTAATTCCAAAGCAAATATAAGATGGAGGCATGGAGTTTTGCTCAACATTACATTGTTGTAAGTGAATGTCCAAAATATAGGGTTTGTTTTCCAGGTTTGCATGTCCAAATTCCACACGCTGTTCTTGACGGCCGGGGGCCAGGTTTATTCGTGCGGCCATGGCTTGGGCGGTCGTCTGGGGCTGGGCAGTGAGAATTCTGAGCTGACGCCAGCCTTGCTGAGTGGCCTTCCTGGCGCCGTGAAGACTATGGCGTCCGCTGTGGATCATAATTTGTTTGTGACACAGAACGGACAAGTATGATTGGGATCAGTGTTATTACTGCCATACTGTTATGATGGAGATGTTTCTCTGTAGCAGAATGTAGTGGTAATTAATATCGTCAGATTCGGCTTTGTTTGGCGAATTTAGTTGTGAGTAACATCGGTTTGGAATTATATTTTGTGTTTCAATAATTCCCATCCATTTGAGCGGAGAAACTTTTTTAGCGAAATTACACCGAACAGTGTTATCCATGCGGCCATGCTTAATTTCCAGCACTCTGATTTTCAGTTAAACGAAGCTGACTCGATTCCACATGCTAATGTTTTTTGCAGTTTTTGTAAGTCCTTTAGTCTAGTGCTACTTTCAGGAAGAAGTTGAGTTCGGACCAAAATAATTGAGGCTGCAGACTTATGTAGCTTATGTTATGTCACACGTTTCCAAACTTTGGCAGCAAAAAGTCCACTCCGTTAAATTCGGTACATGAATGGGCTCTTTGATTTCACTGTCTAAATTCCTGTTTTTGCAGGTTTACGGTTGCGGAGGCAACAGCCACGGCCAGCTGGGCACGGGAACACTGTCCAGCTCCCTGTCTCCACTGCCTGTGATCTTTTCCAAGCTGCATCGTGGTCTAGTTGTGCTGGGCTGTGCCGTCGGGTCATTCCATAGCGCTGTCTGGACTGAGACACTCTTGTTCACTTTTGGTCTGAATGGCGGCCAGTTGGGGCATTTGGCTAGCGATGGGACTAATGTGTCCACGCCCAAACAGGTTGAGTTGCGCTGTAGTGTAATTTTAAATTATTTATTAACAATTATTGGTAATTAATAGTGCAACGATTTTGTAGATATGCAGTCGCAAGTGCTTTGTTTTGCTTGGAATTGTCAAAGATTGCAATAGAAACTGTTGCTTACTAAACGGTCATAAAAGACTGGTATGTACTTTTCTTAAACAATAATCGGCATTATTGATTTTGTATAACATAGTTTTGGCCATTAAGACTTTGAGAGGATTCGACTGTATCTGATATACCTCCCTTGCCTATATATTGTAGCTGATTTTAACGTGATCTGTTCAGAAAGAAAAAATGCATTACTTTTACTTAACTTTTTAGGTCATACATGTACACGAGGTCTCTGTCTAGGGGGAAATTTTCGACATCTTAGGGGGGGCTTGTCCCGATTTTTCGTCCCAAAGGCAAAAATTTCCAATTTTTGCCTAAAAATGGGAGATTTGTTGCGAAATTCCTATCGTTTTAGCGATTTTTTCGCTTTTTGCTATGTTCGCTGATCTGTGTTTTAGGTGGTGTGGAAAAGTCAAGAAAATGAAAAAATTGATTTCGTACGCTGTAGTGAAGGAGCGACCGTTTTCGTTACGTCCCGTGGCGATGTTTGGCTGATCAACAGTTTCAAAATTCGGAAAGTTGGTTTCAGGTGAGAAAGTTGGTGTTAAATAGAGGTAGTACATTAGTATTATTAAAGTGATTACTTCACAACTAGTTAGCACAAATCTGAATTATGTTACACAGTGTACCGTACACTCTTCCTCACTTTCAACTTTCAAACCAAACTTTTTTGACCAAAAAACACCGATTTCAACAATTTTTGCTGAAATTCACGTAAAAAACCGCCAAATTTTACAAAGATGCCGATTTTTTAATTTTTGGCCGAAAATTTTCTGTCGGTACGCTACTGTAAGATAACGATAGCTATGTAGCAATATTTCTGCAGCGCAACGGTACTGTAAAGCTATAATCTAATTTTGACGAACGAAAATTAAAAATGACGACAGGAGTTTAAAAATGACGCCAGAATGATGAAATCCGATTTTGAAAAAAAAAACCATGCAACAAACATTTATTGTTATTTATTTTTCTATAACTTCAGAACTCCAGGGCCCCGTTGCACCAAACACTGATACTGATAAATTATCAGTTATCAGTAAATTATAAGTAAACTGCGTTGCACGGCGTTTACTGATAACTGATAATTATCAGTTATCAATTATCTGTGTTGCACAAAATTTACTGATAATTATCATATATCAGTTATCAGTAAAATACCCCCATTTATCAGTGAGTTATCAGTGTTCGTTTTGTAACAGTACTCTTTACGCCTAAATCAAGTTCTAAAAAAGACAAAGTTAAAAACGTTTCGCCCTAACTAAAAGACACTATAAATTAAGTCGCAACGCCCTACGGTAGGGGCGAACAACAACTAAGAACTACATGTTTGAAGCAAGTTATTTGCGGATATGAAAAACTGTAAAATCCTGTTTTCCACACAATTTACGTCAAGAGAGCCTGAGAACCAAAGACCAAACCAACATAAAAACTTTAGTTTCTAAAAAAACCCCATAAATACTGGCTATCGCTAATTGGCTGAACCGTCCAAATGTTGGTTCCCGATTGGATAAGTAGAATTAACCAATCAAGCGTAACAATAACATAACTGTGGCTAAGTAAACGGCACGCCAGTCAGTCAGTTAGTCAAGGCAAGTCAGAGCAGCCGATCAGTCAGACACTCAGGCCCGCTCCTGCAATCCGCGCTCTCTCACCCTCTCTCGATAGTGCCGAGTTGCCGCCGCCGCTGTTGGACATTAGTCGAGTCATTGCTGTGTGTTTGCCTCATGTGTTCAATAAATTAAACTGTAAGTTGTACCTTGTCCTTATATGTTGAATTAAGTCAGTCAAGAGTCACAACGCAATGTACGAACCTGGTGAAGTACAGCCTGTCTGTACCAGTGTAATCGGGTGTTCGGCCCTAGACGATCTATCTCAACTGTGACACAGCCTGAATACCCGGTTACAGTTGCACAAAGCAAAACACTGATAACTGATAATCTTAGCCAATTTTTTATCATTGTTCGTTCACTGATAAATTTTATTTATTAGCATTTTCAAGCAACTATAGTTACTTTTGATGTATGTAAACGATGTTTTAATAAATTTTCTTAAAAATTTTGCCGCTTTTTGCCTAAGCGTTTCATACTTTGGTCCCATATTAGGCATGAAAATTGATTCAGTGTTCCAGTGTGTTTTATACAGTGTGCCAGCCACACAGCATTGTCTTTGTATAAGTGATACAAAAATTGATTCAAATGTGAAAATATATGCTTCTAAATCAATGCTCATAATGACGAAAAAAAATTTAGAAAAACAGTAAACTCTAATTTCTACGTTTTTACGGTTTACTGATAATTTATCAGTTATCAGTGTTCTTGTGCAACACTGATACTGATAACTGATACTTGATAACTGGTAAACTTCGTGCAACGCTACACTGATAACTGATAAATTTTTACTGATAACTAATAATTTTTTGTGCAACGGGCCCCAGATTAAAACTAAAAGTTCTGA
>JASANF010004220.1:0-12927 GCA_030248245.1 Trissonchulus sp. WLG1_4 | reverse complement strand
AACTTTTCCGGCCGTTTTTGCTTCGTGAACCACCTATATAATATATTGCTTTGTGAGCTACTGAGCTACCTTCAAAACATTCTGGGGGGCATACGTGTAACGGGGTCAAAATTTTGGATGGGCCCTGGGTTTATTTTTTGGGCCAAAACGTTAGCATTGGCGAAAATTTTTGAGAGTTTGCTAAAACTTTGGCTTTGAGACTTTGTGGTCGTTTTAGCCAATTTGCTAAAACAAATTTGGCAGAAAAAATTTCTGATAACTCCAATTCACCAAATTTTGTTCAACATTAAAAAAAATTTCTATGCGTCCCCAGTTGACCGTTTTTGTCATTACACGCAAAAAATTTCCTTGTGACTACAATTTACACACATCTGCTACAATATTTCACATGAAGTATTTTATGTTTCTGTTGTTCAATTTTTTAGGATCAGTTTGTTAAGTGACTTCGTTTAATGAAAACTCTCGAAAACCACGTTCGGAGAGACATTCCGAGCCGTCAAACGTGTGTATTTTCGAATAATTCGACTTATTAATAAGTTTTGACCTCGCCCTGGGAGCTGCTACAATGCCAATCCCAGACACTTGCTGGTTCATGCGGTTCGAAACCGACAAAATACGACAGCTTAGCATTTATGAAGAAATTGTGCGATATGTGCCATTGCTTTATTGTGAAATGCAAATGTTTGAGTTAAAATTGCAAAAAGTGCGTTTTAATCCATTGTTCCCAAAGTCCTTGTCCTCCAAATTTTTTGTGGGTATGGCACTGCTTAGTCACTTGTGAAAAATTCAAATTGAAGCGAATTGAAGCTAAATAAACGCTTTAAAAACGTAGCTAAAAAATTTTGGTATTGGCTAAAAATTTTTCGGAGCTTTTAGCCACTTTGCTAAAACTTCCTAGCGAAAAAATAAACCCAGGATGGGCCTATCCGGCCAAATTTTGGGTATATACCCCCTGATCGACCAAAAATATCCTAAATTTTGCGAAATTTTGTAAAAATTTCCCAAAAAGTACCATTTTTCGTAAATTTTGCCCGAATTTTGGGGACCCTCCGCCGCGGCCCGTAAATTCCCAATGTTGTGATTTGTGGTTTTTATTAGTTTTTAATTCTTTACCACCGTGCGCGAACTGCGAAAGTAATTTTTTAGCCGTCTCCCATAACTTTCCGGTTTTGAAAGTGAAGAGGGGTGATCAGAAGTGGGGGGCACTTATATACAAAATAATTTCAATTTCATTACATCAATCACATATATAATGTATTAAACTAAGATGTGTAAGACAAACACAATTTTGCGCCTGAACAGCATCATTCAGGAGCAGTGCGACAAAAATCAATAATAAGACGGCCCCAGAAGAAAATTGGAGGAGGTTTAAAACTGCGATAGTGGGAGAAGTGACCTTAAAAGGAGGGAGTGGATGTTTGACCAAACCGAAAGTGTGGGGTACTGGCACGGTTTTTTTTTTTGTGCTTTTGGGGGGGGGGGGGTGGAAAAAGCACAAGGCTTGGCCGTTTTGAAAAAAAAACCCCTGGGTACTGGGGTTTCTTCCCCTGGATAGAAAGTGCCGGTTTGACGGCAAAGCCGGTTTTTTTGTTTCAGCTGGTCGTTTGGTGAAATTGAGTCGTCGTCAATCCGAGGGGCCGGTCTCTAGCCCAAGCACCAGCGGCGGCCCGGCCCCAAAAACAGCCGCGAGCGCAGTCGAGCCGAGCCAGCCCAGACAGAACAGGGGTCGACCCAGAACACTCCGTAGCGATTTTTCTACAAAAAATGGACAAAAAGTCAAAAATAGACGAAATTTAATGTTCAAGTCTACGGTATGGAGCAGTTTCTTTGGTTAATGTTGCTATGATTTTTCGTTGGCATTTATGTTGAGTAATGACTCATCTTTGTGTCGTTTTTTATATGCTAAATTATTGGGATTTTATGTCACTCACACGTCTATGTCGGGTACATTATCAGCAATATTATATATGTTTTACACTATTTTATTTTTTCAAACACATCATAAATTTATTGCTTAATTGTAGTGTATATATAATTTTAGGATATTTTATTTATAATAGCTTTGCGTAAATATGCATAGTTTTTTCAGGCACCGATGAAGGCTCCCAAATCGCGAGCTACAGTGGTTTTATCGGGTTACGTTTGGGACAAGGTATAATATAAGCATTGACATAACCGTTTTGTGTAATTATGTGTACACGAATTGAACTTGACATCGACTTTCTTCATGCAAGAAAACTAGCTGATTTAATTGGCCAGGAAGTTTTCTTGGTTTAACTGGTCAATGACAAAACAATAGGGACAAAGATAAAGACAAGTTTTTACTGAGCTTTAGATGTACGCTTAAGGGGGTAATTGCGTTTTTAGGTGTTTTTTTAAACTACCATAACTGCACTTAACCTCAATAAAAACTAGAGCGGTCTATTTTACATTTTTTTACACCTTCTAGCTTTAAAAAAAACTATATTTAAAAGCAGATTATCTTTTGCATTTTTACTGCTGTTATCATTTGAATACACCCCATTAGCGGTTTTTTTGACTAATTTTTGCGCCACAGTTATGAAACTCAAGATCAGCCAACAACTACTAAACTTTTTGCAGTTATGCACTGACATAATATCCTCACCCGTTTTTTTGATATAGTTGATAAGTCGTTTCTACGTTGAGAAAATGACATTTTCGTGCAAAAATCACGTAATTTGACTTTTCTCTAAAATTTTCCAAAGCCCATAACACCGACTTTACAAACTATTTTTAGAAAAGGAAAAAAACGGGTGGGGATATTTTCCTAAAGATAATGTGGTTAAAGTTTCGAAGCCGTAGTCCGTTTTTAGCTTGAGTTCTATGGGCGCAAAAATTACACTGCAATGTCAAAAACCACGAAAACGACATTACCCCCTTAAGCCCGGTTCATACTTGTCCTTAACGACACAGGGACAGGGACAAGGACAAATTTTGGTCAGCTGCCACGAAGAATTTGACAGAAGCGACTGAGATAATTTTTTTGCATACCGTGTGGAGTGACGTTGACTTTGTTCATGCAAAAAACTGGCTGATTGGGCCAAGTAGTTTTCTTGGAAATGCTTAAGGACAAAACGATAGGGACAAGGACAAGGGCGCGTATGAATCGGGCTTTAGAGGTTTTGATATTTTCAGCGCAAAAAATCGGCCCGATTTATGTATGTTATACTGGTGATCATACATGTATGGCGGGGTGATGGGGGGACACGAGGGGCCAGCGGAAGGCTCTCCAAAATGTGAGCAAATTAGTAAAAAATGGTACTTTATTTTGTTTTCAAAATTTCACAAATTTTTGCAAAATTTGGGCTTTGGGGAATATATTTTTAATCCTAAATTTTAACCCCGTTACATTCATGCTGGTGATCATACAATATGTAATGAGGTCATACATTTTTTTGGAGGGGGGGGGGCGGGTTTGGCCAAATTTTGAGGAGCCTTCCCCCTGATCGAGAAATTTTGTGATATTTTCTCCCAAAAAATGCCATTTTTACTAAATTTTACCCAAATTTTCGGGACCCCCCTCCGGCCCCTCGATTTTGGGGGGTTCGTCCCCCCATCCCCTTGTGATTAATTTGCCCCAGGGCCGTTACTTGCAAGAGGGCGACGTGGTCAGCCTGGTGGACAGCGAGAGTGAGCAGAAATATTTCGCCCAGATCCGTGCCCTGATGACCGACCAGTACGCTCGAAAGTCCGCAGTCCTGACCTGGCTCATTCCCACCACTGGCGCGCCACAGGATGGCTCCTTCCAGGCGCACTCCTACGTGCAAGGTTGGGGAGGTCACTGTCTCTGTCTAAAGCTACATACATATTTAATAGTGGCATAACTTCTGACTACTACTGCGTGCTGTACTCTGGATAGTCAAATTCGTAATCAAATCACATATTTAGTTTTCTCAAGTGGTGCATTAGGATTAGTGTCTTTAGGATGACTAGTCCCGGTCGATCAAATTCAGGGGTTTTGTTACAATCATATCTATCTAAAATGTCTTTTACTTTACGAAGCGAAACGAAACAGGTTTAATTCAGATTAAACGTAGCAGATGCTACACATCGGGAACCAAAGAAAGAAAAATATTATATTTATATTATATAGCCAACATAAAAGACACAGAAACAACAAAAGACCCTTTTAAAAAATGCCTGATCCACTTTTGATCAGTGCACTTTTGTCATTTCAGGCCCCATAGAGGAACTCAGCCGCCCCATTGAAGCCCTGTCCTTCGAATGCCACTGCCCCCCACATTATTTCACCCGGCCAGACCTGGCCCCACCCCGGCATCCCCATCGCGGCTTCGTGTGGACCAGAATCCCCCAGCCCCATCAGCTTACCCCAAACAATTTCCTACTGCCCCCCACCAGATAACCTAAGTCTACAAAAGTCTGACAAAAAAGCAGCTCCATTTATTTCAATAGTGACGTGATTTCTGCGACTTCTTGCTGTACTCCTGATAGTCACAATCTATTCTTTTACTAACGAAATCACAGGTTTCGTTTTTTCCAGTGGTGCAACTTTTTTTGTCAGACTTGAGTCCAATGCTTGGCTTAAGCTCAAGGTTTTTTTGCTCAAATTTGTGCTCATTTGAGCATTCGAGAATAAAAATGAGCATTGAGAAATAAAAATGTGCATCAAACGAGCATTGTTGCTATTGCCCAAAAATGTCATCAGGAGTAAAACTTGAGAAACTGTTAAAAAAGTTTCCGGAATCACATTTTCACAAGGGTCCCCCCTTTGATTCTTTTGTCGGTCGTAAATTTTTTCGGGTATTTCTAAAACTTGAAACTTTTTCTTATGCCACCAAGTACCAAATCCGAAATTGCAATTAATCACCTTATGCTTGTAATTTGCATAGTTTATTTCAATTTATGTAACAAGTATATAGGGTCTTTATAATATCAAGACATGGGCGTCGCCAGGCGAGGGCGTATATACCCGTGGGAGGAGGGAATGGAGAGAGCTCCCCCTCCAAATTTTTTCCCAGAGACTAAATTTTTAAACATGCAAGGGTACCCCCTTCGGTGTTTATTTGCTCGGCCGAAAAAGTTCTGGTACGTCTCCAATTTACCAAATTCGGCCAACAAATACAAAAATTCTAGATTTTTTCCTGGGGGCTGCCGCCCCCACCAGACCCCTGCAACTCTGTCGCTTATATATACACTATTCTCTGTTATTTCTTTCATCAAAGCCAATGATGCAAGTATAGATGAGTTCATAATGCTGCATTTGCACGTCTACTAAAAGAGTACCTATTTGTTGTGTTTGATTTGAAGCTCCCATCTTTTGTTTTAATTTTTTGTCGGAAATAGTGTCTAAAAATTAAACATCTTGGTACAAGCTCCCCTGCTTGGTGCTGAAAATGGTGCACGAAGACTGAAAAATTGCCTAATATCCCTGTGAAATGCTTTAAAAACGTCAAAAAGCTAAAAAATTGCAAAAGGGACCCAAATTTTTTAGAAAAATTCAGAATTTTAGGCTAAATTTGGCAATTTTTCGTTTTAGTCAGTTCAAGCCCCCCCTAAAACTTCGAAAATCCGAGACAAGCCCCCTCAGACCAAGACCCCGTGTACATGTATGCATGCAACAGTGCAAAAAGTTTTCAAAAAAACGATAAAAAGTTTTGAGCATTCGAACTTAAAAATGAGCATAGAATTTTAAAAATGAGCATAAATTGAGCATCGGCCGTTTTGAAAAAAAACCCTGCGTTAAGCTCTGGTTAACTTATATCTGTGTCTTTCTTTCGAGATTATAAGTTACATTAGTAACTGAAGTGGATTAAACGTTTTTTCTCGCTTGCGAACGACGACTGTTTTTTTTGTGAAATTGTTTGTCGAAACTCGAAAGTCATTATTTTTTTCATATTTTTGTGAACGTCTGTGGAAATTATTTTTAAAATTTAATTGAAGTATAACATACGTGGGTTGTATATTGCTGCCTGTCATTTGTATTTTTGACACTGGTAAACTGTGGCTTATAGGCTATCGAAGGTACTTTGAAAATACTCCTAATTGTATGAAAACACTGACTTTGTTGTTTTGTACCTGTGAGTATTCTATTATATATGCTTTCAACGTGTTTTTTTGTATATAGCTTGTTTCCTTTAAAGTATGTTTTTGGTTCCAGTTATTTTTTTACTTTTCTCCGCTTAGCTGCAAAAAGTTCGCTTTAAAGTGTAGACTGAAGAAATTTTAAAGTAATTTATGAAATAATGGCTCATTGTTGCACAATTTTTGTGCTCATTATTATAACAGACTACAGCATAAACACGAGATTGTATCTTTCATCAAAGTAAGTGTCATTAACATAGCCACTACTTGTGATATTCTAGGTATACAATTTTTTCTTGGTAGATTTTTTGATACGCCTGACCAAAAATGCTGCTAATTTTCTCATGTCATACTATTCCTATGCATGATGTACTCTCGAAATCATTAAAATTTCGTTTGCGGTTCGTTTTTACTGAATGTGGTTAATGTTGCGCAAAGCGGTTCGATGGGTGTATGATTCGCCCCGCAGCACGGCCCCGGCGCCCGGCCCCGATATTTGCGGGCCGGGGCCGGCTTATGGGTTATAGGTGTGGGCCGGCCCGCAAATTTTGCTAATATATACTAGATCCAAATAGATTGCTATGCGTGGCTTATTCTGCCCACAGGACGCCCCTACGGCCCGGCCCGTAACTCGGCCCGCCATTAGCCTGCGGGCCGGTGGCAGACCGTTATACACGGGAACGGCCCGAGACCACCTGCTATGCCCGAGCCCGCCCCACGGGTCATAGCTGTGGCCCGGCCCACAAAATTTGACTGGTGAAAGAACTCCAGCTATTTAGTGCTAATGAGTATGGACAAGAGTACATAATAGTGTCTCACTCTTTATAGAAGAAGAGTGAGACACTCTCCTTTCTGCCTGTGTTATAGCGCAGGCAGATGCGCTCGTCATTTCCAGCCCACATGTTGCCGTTTTATGCAACATGTGGGTAGCCAATCAGAAGCGACCTTTGCTTCTGATTGGCTGGACACCTGTGCACGTGCTCCAATCAGCACGTAGGCGGCCTCACGTGCTCCAATCAGCACACTAACCGCCATTACAGCCATTTCATTGTTAAATTTTGCCATGATCGGTCGGGTTGGGAGGTTTTTTGTTTTTTTGTTCCTAATCGTATTGTGCTTACATTTTTATCCCCGTTTTTAGGAACTATTGCTAGTATGTGCTGAATAATGTTGTTAACTGGGAAGTTAAATGTGTTTTTGACAATTTTCAGGCAATAGCACGTGAAGCCGCCTGCGTGCTGATTTGAGCATGTGCACAGGCGTCCAGCCAATCAGCAGCAAAGGTCACTTCTGATTGGCTACCCACATTTTGCATAAAACGGCAACATGTCATCGAGGAAACGGAAATGACGAGCGCATCTGCCTGCGCTATAACACAGGCAGAAAGGAGAGTGTCTCACTTTTCTTCTAAATAGAGTGAGACACTATTATGTACTCTTGGTATGGAATATTGACACTCAGGCTTCACAATATGATACCGAACTGTTTCTCTTAAAATAAAAACTTGTTTACATCTGCGATGCCCCTTGATCTGTTCTACGTCTACGTTGTAAACATGTCCAACTAGTATTTGTGACCGGCCGGAATTTTCGGCCGGCCGGCCCGATAGTCGCCGGCCGGTCGAAATCGGCCGGCCGGCCGGCTAAAAACACCGCCCGGCCAGCCAGATTCGACCGACTTCTATATTATACCGCCGCCCCTTCAAGAGCGGCGTATATTATAGTCGATATATTTCGGTCGGCCTGTGGGTTATAGGTGTGACCCTGCTCGCAAAATTAGCGAATAGATGCCAATAGATTGCTATGCGTGGCTTATTATGCCCACAGGACGCCCCCACGGCCCGGTCCGCCATTAGGACATCCCCCCGGCCGGTGGCGGGCTGTTATACGCGGGCCCGGTCCAAGACCAACGGGGTGGGCTCGAGCCCGCCTCACGGGTCATCCGTGTGGCGGCCCGGGCCCGGCCGCATATTTACATTCCCTACATCTACAGCTATGTATGCTGAAATTGTGAATTGAATGTTATTTTGTCAATGAATATGGATATGGAATATATATATATATATATATATATATATATATATATATATATATATATATATATATATATATATATATATATATATATATATATATATATATATATATATATATATATATATATATATATATATATATATATATATATATATATATCGACACTCAGACCTCAGTTTATATCATAACAGTTTCTTTCCTCAGCAGAAAGGCTTGTTTACATCCACGATGCCCCTTGAACTGTTCTACTTCTACATACGTTATAAAAATGTGAAACCAATCAAAAAAACAAGAAATTTTCACCTTCGATAGCATCCCGTTGACATTAGGCTACATTATCACATACAATTTTTCAACTGACAGTAGTTACATGAAAACCGCATCAAATCAAACGTATTTGAACATCAAATCAAATCAAATCAATTTATTTTTGAGAAGGCCACATCAAATCAAATCAATTGATTTTTGAGAAACCCACATCAAATCAAATCAAATCAATTGATTTTTGAGAAGGCCACATCAAATCAAATCAATTGATTTTTGAGAAGCCCACATCAAATCAAATCAAATCAATTGATTTTTGAGAAGCCCACATCAAATCAAATCAAATCAAATCAATTGATTTTTGAGAAGCCCAAATCAAATCAAATCAATTGAAAATGGGTCGCATCAAAACAACCCTAGTATAAACTTGAAAAAAATAACTAGAGGATTGGAATTTGTCAACATTTCTACAATAAATGCTTGCATTTACAAAGCTAACAACAAAAATTTGCAAATTTGTAACAAAATTAACAGTGTAGGACACTACACTTGGGCTGACGGGAACGGCTGAACGTCTTGCTCTGACTCAAACAGTAATTGTTGACAATTCAATGACGCAAATGGAACCGCACTTACAACGACAAATTTTGTGTGCATTAAGAGAAATCAGCCAATTATATCCAAGCGAGGAATGTGCAAATGCTATGGGGCTGAAATTTGATTGGCTACTAACTAGGGCAAAAAAGTTAGACCATTTTCATTTAAGTTAAAGTTAAAGTTAAAAGTAAGACCATGGCTTTAATTTAAGTTAAAGTTACAGTTGAAGTAAAGCTCCGGTGTTAATTAAAGTTAAAGTTAAAGTAAGCCCAAAATCAATGACTTTTATATAACTTTTAAATAACTTTAATCAAGAGTACATAATAGGAAGAGTGTGACACTGGCCACGTTTGTGGCCTAGCAGCGCGGACATGCTGCGACCATTATCTCCCGAAAAAGGCCACAACTGTGGGGGGGGTACCCCCCTACACGAATGAAGGCATAGCCCTCAACTGTGGGGGGGGACCCCCCCCACAAATCAGACCATAGGTCTCAAACGTGGGGGGGGACCCCCCACAAATGAGGGTATACCCTCAAATGTGGGGGGGGACCCCCCACGTTTAGTGCAACCGAAAAAATGCCCCGGAGACGCCCCGCCGCCACTTTTCAAGGTAAAATTTCGTTCCTAGGGGTATTTTGAAGGGCTGAACACGAATCCGGGGTCCATTTTTGCCTAGAGCCCTCGTGGACCCCGCCAAGCCCCCTTCCCAACGGTACCATGTTTTACGTGGGCCAAAGGGGTCAAATTTTTGAAATTGAGATTTTGCTGTTTCTCGGGGTAATTTGAGCCCCTGAACACAAATCTGAGGTCTATTTTTGCCTAGGACCCTCCCTGGGCCCCCCTGTGACCCACTCCGGGTATCCCCTCTATGAGGTCCTAAGGCGTGAAATTTTCGAAACTGATATTTTGGTAGTGTTAGGTGTAGTACTGTAGTATGATCCGCGGAACACAAACTTTAGGTCCATTTTTGCCTCGCACCGTGTTGGACTTTACTACTGGGTCTGTACTGTCTGTACTTTTCTACCGTAAGAATTGTACGTAACTACATAATCTGCCTGTACCAAAGCCTCGTAAAAATCTGCTGCCTAGAGGGTGTAGCGAATAGTAGTATGGAAAAGAAAGCCGCCTAAGATATTTAAGTCTAAGAGGATCCTAAGCGGAAGTGGACTCCGGATTCGTGTTCGGGGCCAAAATAACACTTACACATGAAAAATTTCGATTTTTGACAAAATGACCCCAAGTTGGTACTGTAGCCCGTGGGGGTGCAACTGGGTCCGCGGTGACAAAAATGAGCCCCAGATTCAAGTTCAGCACCTCAAAATACCCCCTAGGAAAAAAATTTCACCCCTCAAAAGTGGCGGCGGGGCGTCTCCGGGGCATTTTTTATGTTGGACCAAGCGTGGGGGGGGGTCCCCCACATTTGAGGGTATACCCTCATTTGTGGGGGGGGTCCGCCCCCCGTTGAGACCTATGGCTCCCATCGTGGGGGGGTCCCCCACAGTTGAGGGCTATGCCTTCATTCGTGTAGGGGGGTACCCCCCCCACAGTTGTGGCCTTTTTGGGGAGATAATGGTCGCAGCATGTCCGCGGCGGCCAAGCTGGGGTGCAGAAGAGTGGCATACTCTTCTTATTATGCACTCTTGCTTTAATGTTAAAGTTAAAGTAAGGGTGTTTTTATTTAAGTAAAGTTACAGTTAAAGTAAGACCTATCACTTTTTTCCTGTTGTGCCACAGCACAACAGGTCTCTAATTTTGATTTCTGGCGGAATACACTGGGCTTGTAGTGCAATACGTCTGTGCGTTAGTTTGCTTTGCATATTAGAGCTACTGCGCGAGCGTCACATCAATGTCTAGTGCGAAAGTTACGCTGTAAGCTGGAAAAATGTCAATGTGCGTTTGTTTAGTTCATGTGTGTCACATAGTGCGCGTGTGTCACATTGCTGATCTGATAGTACCAACATTTGACCAGATAATTTTGTTGGCAGCATCTTATGTTTCCTGCGAACTGTAGTCATTTTTGGTCATGAAAGAATGAATACACTTCTCACTCATCAAAACAACCCATTCCTACATAATTTGTTGTTAGATAATTAAAACTCTTTCCAGTTTTTGCATAAACAACTTATTGTAAGATTGCATAAAAACGCATTGAATTTTTGCATACACATTTTACAATAAGATAATTATCTGCTGCACAACAGGTTTTAGCTGACCTGCTGGTCAGCTTACTTTAACATAATTCTTAATACTTACTGAAGGTTTTGCCGCAGGTTGGGCTTGTTGTAGTTAAAGTTAAGGTAAAGTATGACCCCTAACTTTTTTAATTTTAGTTAAAGTTAAAGTTTAACTTTTTTGCCCTACTACTAACAGACTTCGGACTTCGGAAAATGTTAAACCAAATTTAACGTTCATTTCGGACTCATCGGACCCCACTTCGGACTTCTGACTTCGGATTTAGGATCAAGTAAAAACTGCATCGACTTCGGACTTCGGACTTCTGACTTCGGAAAGTGACAACTGACTTCAAACTTCGGACTCAGGAAAAAGTGTGAACTGCTAAAGTTATCGGACTTCTGACTTCGGAAAATGACATCGGACTTCGGACAGCAACTTCGGTTCGGACTTCTGACTTCAGACTTCGTAAAAAGTGAGAACTGATACAACTTCGGACTTCAGACTTCGGAATCGGCCTTCAGACTTCGGAACGAAGCATGAACAGAAAAAGACTTCGGTTTCAGACTTCGGACAACTTCGGACTTCAGACTTCGGACGAAGTGTGAACCGGGCTTTACGCGGCCGGTCACCAACTCTATGTCCAAGCAATCGTAAAAACCACAAATTTTCACCTTCGGTAGCATCCCGTTGACATTAGACTTCCTAGTATCACATATTCACATACCTATAATTTTTGTTCCTTCTAGAGAAGGAACTATTGTTTTGATCCGTTGTTGCTGCAGTGTAAAACACTGCTGCACTCTTTGGATCGTTCGTCGTTGAAAAAGCAAATGTTCGTCGTTGAAAAACAAATGTTCGTCGTTGAAAAACAAATGTTCGTCGTTGAAAGTTCGTCGTTGAAGTTCGGCGTTGAAATTGTTCGTCGTTGAAAAATTTTTTAACGACGAGCTTTGGTTTTTTAGAGCATTATTATGTTCTAAAAGACAAAAGCTCGTCGTTAAAAAAATTTTCAACGACGAACATTTCAACGGAGCTCAAGACATCCGTTGAAATGTTCGCCGTTGAAAATTTTTCAACGACGAACATTTGCTTTTGAACGACGAACATTTGTTTTTTCAACGACGAGCATTTTCAACGACTAACATTTGCTTTTTCAACGACGAACATTTGTTTTTCAACGACCAACATTTGTCCTATAATTACGTGTTATGTTCGTCGTTGTAAATGTTTCGATCAATCCAAAATTTTCAACGACGAACATTTTCAACGAAGAACATTTTGCTTCGATAAATCGGGCCCTGGTGTGCTTTATAGTGAAAATAGTGTTCCAGCCTTTATTATTTCCGAAGTTACAGCCCAAAACATAATTAAAATCTGCTTCTGGTTCACATTTCGGAGCGGGTCCTCCTAAAGTGAACTGTTGGGGTCCCTTGGTTGAACCAGTGCCAATTTTGGCGCCTATTCAACTCAGAACTTATGAAAACGAAATAAATAGAGAGTTCAGAAGTAACCAAAGTCAGTGATATAAAATACTTCTTACGAGGTGCCATAAAAACTTTTTGAGGTCAGGTACAACATAGCCTTTTTTACAGAGGAAGCTTTTATTAAAAATTACTAATTTTGCAATATGTTACAGAGAAATTTGCCCAACTAAGGTAAAAAATTACCGAACTGTAATCACTAAAAAGTTTTCTCTGAAGAATTTTAACGTGATTCCTCCATTTTGGCCAAAAAACTTCGAATTGGTTCACTTTTGTGGTCATTTAAAAAATCAATTATTTTAGTATACCA
>JASANF010004219.1:0-13510 GCA_030248245.1 Trissonchulus sp. WLG1_4 | reverse complement strand
AGCTCGACAAATCAAGCCAGATATCAGATTGGCCAGCTTGTAAAGTACACATAATGTTTAGACGCACAATTTTTGCGACAAAATAAGAAACAAAAGAAAAATAAAGGTTCCTTTTTCTTTTATGATTGTAAAATACGCGTCCAGATTTTTCACAATTTATCATTACGGGGAAGTAGGCTATTTCCCCGTTTCCGGTCCGTTTCCGCTCTGCGGGCCAGATCTATCTATACACTGGCCCAATTGGCCCACCTCTACTTGTGCTTTGGCTAGGCCACATCTCCTCTTCTATTTGTTTGTTAGTCCAACCAAATTGAAAAATTGACAAATGTGACGAAAATATAGAATGTGAATAGTTTTCAAAAAAGCGTCATTTTTCCGACTTTGCGACATCATTGCAAACTATATGCTGCACCAGTTTTGCTGAAACTTGGCAGAAATATTTTGCTGTAGATAGATTTCCAAAATATAGAAGGAACGATTTCTAACATTTTACTGAACGAGCTTTACAGTCGCGCAAATTCGACTGCTTTCGCAACACTACCCCCTTAACGAACAATACTAACAACTGATGAAGTTATATCTGTAAGTTACGCTAAAGAGCATAATTGTGTTTTTCGATTACCTTTTCGAAGGCTAGAATGACGAAAAGGTTTACAAATTAAAGTTGAATTATGCCTCAAAAGTTTACCGTTGGTTTTGCCTGCAATACATTTTTTAATAAAGGACCTACAGTTTTTTATGATTTTTTCAGATAAATAGCAATTGAAGCTAAAACTCGGCAATATGTTTGTTTTTCAAATTTCCAAGCATTTTATTCACTAGTAATTTCAGTAACTAAGTCTATTTGTTGAGTAGTTGCTGAAAATCTAAAGGAAAAAAATTTTACAAACTAGTTAATAAAATTCTCTAAAGTTACCCGCGTATCAGATTTTTTAAGTGGGCGATAAAATTTTGGCATTTATAAAAATTATTGCTTACATAACAAGTTAATACATTACACAGGTTTATCGTGAAATCAGAAATACTTCAAAAACGCGTTACCATTTTAAACAATCTGGTAACCTGAAAACAATAAGTAATGTTGGATATTATTATTCTGGTAACTTTTTATAAAAAGTGAATTGAAACTTTAAAAAGTAGCAGTACGCTAACCGATATTATGGACTGCTATACATTTGTGCTTTTTTTGGATTGTCAAAAGTAAATGTTTCAACTGAAATTTGAAATTTTTGTAGTAAAACGGCATTTGAGAATTACCAGGAAATGGGCAACAAAATCCGTGTTCACTGATTCCCACGTCCACACACCAACTGTTTTCTGGACAATAGTTAGACTCGCTGCACTTCACCGCGCCGTGATCATTTTTTTCTCGAAATGGACTTCCAGACGGACACATGTTTTGTACGCCTAGAAAAACGTTCGTTTCTATGAGCCACTTCACTCTTCAAAAGCATTTACACATATAGTCAACATAGTTGGAAATTGAAGTCTGTCAAAAATAGATGAGCCACTTACTTATTTTAGTGGCATGACTTCTGCGACTACTTGCTGTACTCTTGATAGTCAAAATCAATTCTTTTCGTAGCGAAATCAGATGTTTCGTTTTCTCAGGTGGTGCACCTGTTTTACTGGTCAGACTTTTTTTAGTTTTTATGTATACCTTCAACCTTATGCGCTCGCCAAACACGTACAGTCAAATCAAGTCATCATAGCAGGTATACACCAAAAGTAGATTATTTAATAATAAATATAAATTGAAGAATCCTAACAATAACAGGCAATTAAAACACTATTATTAATTGAGTAAAACAACACAAAAACAGAAACGTTAGTGTTATTTGCTTAGCCACTAATGACAAAAGCTTCCGTTTAATCGAAAATGTGACGTAAGTACCTGTTAAAAATCTTGGCAAATATAGAGGTGAAATTTAACAAACTGACTTACACACAGCTTTAGATTCACAGCTTTTGTCTGTAAAATTAGCACAATCAACGGGCAAAATGAGACACACTTCGCCACTGTTTTCGCACTGGAGGCGCTAAAGCAAAACAAACAATCTAGCTGTTTGTATTGTATATAATTGTATCACAAAATAATATTAAAAATATATACAATAAAGTAAACAAATGTAATATATAAATAGCAAAATTAAAAAAATACACTTTTATGTCTTTTTACGTGGTGAGAGAGCTTGTGCGTCAATGCATATGTCTGTAATTAACTATTTAGCTTAACTGATATTGCTAGCTTTTCATAAATTTGGTCTATTTCACATCTTATTTTCTACTTTCTCCCTTCTCTCTGGCTTTTGAGCATATGATAGACATAACCTACATAGTAATAGTTTCTCAAGCTACATTGCGTTCCATGTCAAAAATAAATATTTACTTCACAAGGGTTTTCGCAACGGCAGGTCGGACAACCATAGCTGTCTGTCACACGGCGACCTGGGCACTCGTTATGGCAATGCATTACAGGACATTCGAAGCCTAAAGTAAGTTATGATGATTTTAAGCATGGTTATTTAAAACTACATGAAAACCAAAATGGTGTCTGATTAAATTACAACAAGTAGGTACACAAACACGTTCTGAGTAAGACAAGTGTTAAGCGTTTTAAGTCAAGCATTTGCTCAGCAAAGTTTATGTTTGTGAAACATATTTGATAATTTTTGTCTTACTGATGTCACTAAAATTGCAAAGCAATAACACTAAAAAACTTTATATAACAAGCACTCTGCATACTTGTAGTAGCTTCTGTCGTAGGCACAGTAGTCATGATTATTGCTGTAGAAAAAATAGGATCATCGGTAGTCATGGCAACTAAAGGTGGCGGTTGTGTCGGTTCCTCGTCTGGACGTTTATTTAAATCTTCGGGTCGCGCGGGTCTTAATTCTCCCAAGCCAGTTACAACTTCGCGGGTTGGCTGCCGAGATACGGGCTTCTGGCAAAATTGAGAGCAGCCTTTTGGACAGCATTTTTTTTCTCCGGCGCAGTCGGAGTCCGATTCACAAGTGTGCAGACAAGGACCACCTTCAATGGGTGGGAGATCGTCTCTAGGACATAAACCTGGCTTTCCAGTAGCTTGCACTGTTTTTGGTTCCTCTAAAAAATGTTAACAACTTTTATAGTTTAAAGATGTAAGCACAAAAACATAACAAAAACAAATTGTGCCAAAATGAGCTCATATTTAAATTAGAATAAGCATTTGGGCAGCAATAAGCAACGACAAGATTGTTTCAAATTTCAACTTCAATTTGGTGATTAGTTTAAGTTCAAAGTTCAAATTTTATGATAATTGCAATTCAATTTGATCATCTGAAATCAAAAACAACATTTTTTATGAAATAAAAAAGTTTATACTTACTGGATAATTTACCACGAAATCATTTAAAGGTCATTATAACGCGTCACATGCCGACTGACTAGTCACAAGACGAATGTTGACTGTTTTTTATTATTAATACTTAAAAAGACATTGATCAAGTGGTATGTATAAAGTCTGACCAAAAATTGCTAAAACCTGAAACGAAATACATAGGAGGCGTGATTTCGCGACTAAATGCTGAAAAATCGTCCGTCATGAAATCTAATATTTGGCTGGTTTTCGGGTCCAACAATTTTTGGTCAGAGTGTCAGACTTTAGTAACGATAACATATATAAGAATCAGTATATATTCTTGACCTGTAATGAGTTCTGTAGTAGTGCTGGTACTGGCTGTAGAAGCGGTTATATCGATGCAAGCCGTGCCACAGCCACTAAAGCAGCACTTCTGTGTTTCTGGACAATCCGCGTCAATTTTGCAATCTAATGTGCATAATTCCACTGATCGTTCTAACATTGGCGTAGGAACACCTGGTGGACAAGATCCGGCTTTTTTCAAATCGAACAAGGTCGCTCCTAAAACGCACAAAGCAATGTGTCTTATGATAAGTTTGGGGAAAAGTTTAATTACGCGGGTTTAACTAATTTCATTTTAACGACAAGATGCTACACAGAATTTAAAAAACTGACACCAAGTGCTGCCATAAATGCGCAGAAAACATAACCAGATGAGCCAACATCGTACAATTTCAATTTCATTGCAATTGTAAATACTTAATCTGAATATTTAACTAAGTATTCAATATCTATGAAGTATTAAATAAATAGTTAATTTGAATAAAACATTAGAGTAAACCTGTTATAATTCTATTATCAGAGTGTGTAGATATACATAAACAGGTGTTCTCTACATATATAGCAATAAATATCAGACTATAACAATTACGGTTACCACTTTCTTAAACTTGACTTTATTTTTTGACATAAGTGCCTTTGATTTTTAGTATTAACACGCGTTATAGTTTCCTACCTTTCGGCGTGACACAGCACATGCCACGCCCGCTGTAGCCAACCTGATGACACCAGGCTCTGGCCGGGCAATCTTGGTCTGAATCGCAGAAGCCAAAACCAACTGGTTCGCCTTGCGGACAAACATTTGGTATACCTGCAATATAGTACCTAATTTTCAACAAAAAATCACTTAATTTTTGACCCTAGGTATTAAGCAATGATACTTCAGTAGTATTTGGCGTCTGTTTGGGAATACAAACCCTCATACTTTTCAAAAGTGAGGGTTTGTATTCCCAAACAGACGCCAATGTACCAGCTATAGTATTTATTTCTTATACGAACTAGTAGTATTTATATTCTTATATGACTTTGATAAAACAAATAAATTAATAATTTATAAATTCAGCCAATTTTTTTGAAACATTGTTCAAAGTTTTTCTTTTGTTCGTTGAGAATTTCTCTTCTCTTCTTCTCCACCTCGTCATCTACTGCGACACCAAGCCATTTATTTGGCCCAATTTGCAGCAAATTCGATACGTCCACCTCCGAGTCAGAGCCGGACTGGTATGATTGCTGCGGGGAGCGGGCTGGTATGTTCATTGCTTTTCGTTCCTTCTGCCGTTGTCGCCGGCGCTTTATACCAGCCCGCTTCCTTTCCGATTTTGGTCTTTTTGTTACTCTGCAATGAATAAATTTTTGCCTCAAACTATAGCTTTATTCTACATAAATTGATCATTTAAGAAGCTAGACAAGTAATTTTTTAGTACAATATTAAAAAATTTTTAATACTTTAAAGTTAATTTAAATTTAATATGTTGTTCAAATGAAGGACAAATTTTAAAACCAAGAAACATTTCACTTTTAATTTAGTTGATAAACTAAAATAACCTGATAAAACATCGGTGGAGTTAATCTATGTTCATAATTCAAAAATCAATTAATTCACATATTGCATTTAGTGTTAAAAGTACTTTTGCTTACTCATTATTCTGAGCTGCATTGTTTTCCGTTTCAGACTGCAGACTTTCACAATCCCACTTCGACGGTGTAGCTAAAGCACAAAGTTGTGACATGGAAATTACGTGTTTTACTAATTAATTATCAAATTAATTTAGTGTACGTGTTTTCAGTTTAAGATAGTTCTAACAGTTATTTCAACAGTTAGTTAGTCCACATCGACGTCAAAACTTTTAAGCCATCAAAATTAAAAGTTTCCGCATTTGCATATATGTTCAAGTAATGTTTCACTCAACAATTCACACATACCATATATAGATACTGCATAAACTAATTCAATAATTCGGTTGAAACAATTTTTTTCAAAGACTGTTCGGTTATTTAAAAAAATTACATCTAAATTTTAAATACTAAACCATACTAAACTCTTTGACTTACCCATGGTTGATGCTCAAAACCAGCCAAGTGATGGAATGAAGAAAGAAGAAAAGTTCACTGCTTATATACAGCTCAAATTAAAGATAACAATGAATTATGACTGCAGATAATTGACTAATTTTACAAAATTTTGCATAAATAGCATATATAACAATTAAAAACAATAAAATGTTATTCCCTTCTTTGAGCTAGGGTCTTCCTGCCGCAAAAAGGGGGACTCGAATTAAACTGACAAGCAACATATAACATCTGCTTTTAGTTTGTAAGCCAGATAAAGATATAGGCACCCCTAGCTCTGGGGGTGAGTCGGTCGGATCAAAGATATCCAAGTTTTGGTCGTAAAAAGCCACAAGCTGTTACATATCTCAGGGCTCAGATCAAGATATCCAGATGTTCCTGCCATCAAAAGTTTGGATCGTAAATGTTATCATAAGTTGAAAACCTTTGAGAAATGCGCAAAGGCAGAGGCAATGGAATAAAGGCCTGTGTGAAGATTAAACTGGATAAAAGTCTTTAACACAGCCTACAAATCTGGACACCCCTTGACGAATTTTTCTTATCTTAAAAACAAAGTAATAACAAGGATAATATTTTCACTTTTATGGTCTTTATTAGTGATAAAAAGGTGTATATAAGGAAACACGATCTAACCAAAATTCAGTCTTCTCGGCAAGTGGTCTCTACACTTCAAGAACCACTGTAGTTTTACTTAAACCTTTGCTGGACGTGGACGTGCATTGGTAAATTATTGTTAACGGTAAGAATTTTTGTTGAAACTACAGTATAGCATTTTGTAACATAGTTTATCTAACGTTCAACGTTCAGATACACAGCATGACTGTTAAGTCAAAGTATTAAAAACAACTGAAGCTTGAATGTTATAATTAATATTGACTGGCTTAGATTCACTATATTGAAACTGAAGATATGATTAACGTAACTAATGTAACGTGCTTTTGCAAGTAATTATAGATGACGAGGCTTAATCGTTCTGCAAAGTTTTGTAAACGTTTTTCACGCTTATGTTGAGTGACTAAAGTTAATCTAGTTAATCTAAACCAGTAAATATAGGTTATAAAAGACCCTAAGGTTGCATCTCATTACATAGTGAGGGCTGTAAAGAGTTAGTGATGGTTATAAACCTTATAGTCAAGGTGCCTTAACAAAATGCAATGCCTTAATAGATGCACACAATCGAAGAGAATTCACTTTTCGAACAAATTCGTCATAAAAAGACGCAAAAAAGCTGACATCCCAGTACATATAGAGTGGGGTTCATAGAACTTGGAGTCAAGACCAAAACCTATTATTTGGTGATGTTCGCCAACAACTTTTATACTAGCAATTTTTCGATGCCAGAATAAATGCACCCATTAAAAAATTTTGTTTTTAGAACAAATTTTCAAAGAAATACAACAGCTTTATTTAACTAGCTTTTGCGTCTAAAGAAGATGTCTTCTTTTCGATTTCGAAAAAGGATATCTCGAATACGCTATAAATTACCATCATTTGAAAAATTATTGAAATCTGCCGCCCATTCTACGCTCTGTAGAACCTATCTTAGTTATGGAAAGAACCGATTTAACAGATTGCTTGTAGACATTCACCTTAAATATGCAATAATAATGAATTCGTAATGAACTTGTTTGAAGCAAGTTATACTATGTTAATCATTGAAACATTGTTTGTTTGAGTAAAATTGTAAAATTTAGCCTAATTGCAATATCAATTGCAATAATTTTTGTTATGTTACCATGTAGGTAAGGGCAGTCTTAATTACACACAAGTCCACAATGTGTAGCCGGATGGACATCACCATAATAACAATATAAAATGCCAGGTTATATGATGAAAATTTAGATATTACATTTATCACTAAATTAAACGCAGTGTTTTAGCTCACACAAGGACGATGATAGTTATTGTGCGCAGTATACAATTGGTTTGTAAAATAATAGCATTTATTAATGAACAAACTGCTATTACTCTTTCCAACAAGGAGCTGAAATCAAAGACCTGCAGCATATGTTTACAATCATTTGGGCAGACATTATTTATACTCGGATTTGAATGCTGTTTCCATCGATTTTGTTTTACGTGTTCTAAACTAGTCATACAACGCTCTTTAATTAGCTTTAATCAAAGAAAGTCGACGACGTGTCCTTGTTGTCAAAAGTCATTTTCGTCATTTTTATTGGTACTAACGAGGAACAAAGCAGTTGAATTATTCCGAAAGTACTTCAAGAACAATCGAACAATGGATGTGGCATTTCTATATAGAAAATTTTCACCAAGTCTAATAAGCGAGAAAAAATTTATGTCTGGATTATTTTTATTTATTAATGGTCCAATTGTTTGTGTAGCAGCCTGTTCAGTATGCTGCTGGCAATGGGGTGTTAACCCAAGATGTAAACTTTGCTTTTTGGTGAAACCATTTGTCCAGTGCCAGTTAACTAAAACAATTGACAATTACTCCAAAATTTCTTCAAAGTATACATCACCTATTAGATGTCCGAACAATAAGTGCCATAGTAAGCGCATTGTTTTTATTTATCAAGATTCCAAATGGAACAATTTCACCTATATTGGTAGTCTTCGGAGTTCAACAGAAGTTGCAGCTTTACTGAAAATTTTCAAAGTTCATAATGTAAAAGTGATTGGTTATGTAAAGGAGTGTTTCGAGTAAACATAATTCTTGATAATTTTGTTTGTGTTTTAAAATTAGTATCACACTATCGAGCATACTAAACACTAAATAGCTTTCACAAGTATGCCAACTTATCTTTTACAGATGCAATCATTCCTTGTTGCCGTTGTTTACCATGTTACTTTGGGACTGGAAACTTTACGAAAAATGATTGGTTTAGTTACTGAGTTGGAGCCATCTCAAAAAAAAACTAAAAAAGACTACGTGTGCGGCATCTGCTTGGAGGAACCATTAAATGAAATAGCCACTGTATCATGCCCACAATAAGTATCATTGTTTGTGTGGCAAAACACTGCGTTAGGATTAGTGAAAAGGTAATATCTAAATTTCATCATATAACCTGGCATTTTATATTGTTATTATGGTGATGTCCATCCGGCTACACATTGTGGACTTGTGTGTAATAAGACTGCCCTTACCTACATGGTAACATAACAAAAATTATTGCAATTGATATTGCAATTAGGCTAAATTTTACAATTTTACTCAAACAAACAATGTTTCAATGATTAACATAGTATAACTTGCTTCAAACAAGTTCATTACGAATTCATTATTATTGCATATTTAAGGTGAATGTCTACAAGCAATCTGTTAAATCGGTTCTTCCATAACTAAGATAGGTTCTACAGAGCGTAGAATGGGCGGCAGATTTCAATAATTTTTCAAATGATGGTAATTTATAGCGTATTCGAGATATCCTTTTTCGAAATCGAAAAGAAGACATCTTCTTTAGACGCAAAAGCTAGTTAAATAAAGCTGTTGTATTTCTTTGAAAATTTGTTCTAAAAACAAAATTTTTTAATGGGTGCATTTATTCTGGCATCGAAAAATTGCTAGTATAAAAGTTGTTGGCGAACATCACCAAATAATAGGTTTTGGTCTTGACTCCAAGTTCTATGAACCCCACTCTATATGTACTGGGATGTCAGCTTTTTTGCGTCTTTTTATGACGAATTTGTTCGAAAAGTGAATTCTCTTCGATTGTGTGCATCTATTAAGGCATTGCATTTTGTTAAGGCACCTTGACTATAAGGTTTATAACCATCACTAACTCTTTACAGCCCTCACTATGTAATGAGATGCAACCTTAGGGTCTTTTATAACCTATATTTACTGGTTTAGATTAACTAGATTAACTTTAGTCACTCAACATAAGCTTGAAAAACGTTTACAAAACTTTGCAGAACGATTAAGCCTCGTCATCTATAATTACTTGCAAAAGCACGTTACATTAGTTACGTTAATCATATCTTCAGTTTCAATATAGTGAATCTAAGCCAGTCAATATTAATTATAACATTCAAGCTTCAGTTGTTTTTAATACTTTGACTTAACAGTCATGCTGTGTATCTGAACGTTGAACGTTAGATAAACTATGTTACAAAATGCTATACTGTAGTTTCAACAAAAATTCTTACCGTTAACAATAATTTACCAATGCACGTCCACGTCCAGCAAAGGTTTAAGTAAAACTACAGTGGTTCTTGAAGTGTAGAGACCACTTGCCGAGAAGACTGAATTTTGGTTAGATCGTGTTTCCTTATATACACCTTTTTATCACTAATAAAGACCATAAAAGTGAAAATATTATCCTTGTTATTACTTTGTTTTTAAGATAAGAAAAATTCGTCAAGGGGTGTTCAGATTTGTAGGCTGTGTTAAAGACTTTTATCCAGTTTAATCTTCACACAGGCCTTTATTCCATTGCCTCTGCCTTTGCGCATTTCTCAAAGGTTTTCAACTTATGATAACATTTACGATCCAAACTTTTGATGGCAGGAACATCTGGATATCTTGATCTGAGCCCTGAGATATGTAACAGCTTGTGGCTTTTTACGACCAAAACTTGGATATCTTTGATCCGACCGACTCACCCCCAGAGCTAGGGGTGCCTATATCTTTATCTGGCTTACAAACTAAAAGCAGATGTTATATGTTGCTTGTCAGTTTAATTCGAGTCCCCCTTTTGCGGCAGGAAGACCCTAGCTCAAAGAAGGGAATAACATTTTATTGTTTTTAATTGTTATATATGCTATTTATGCAAAATTTTGTAAAATTAGTCAATTATCTGCAGTCATAATTCATTGTTATCTTTAATTTGAGCTGTATATAAGCAGTGAACTTTTCTTCTTTCTTCATTCCATCACTTGGCTGGTTTTGAGCATCAACCATGGGTAAGTCAAAGAGTTTAGTATGGTTTAGTATTTAAAATTTAGATGTAATTTTTTTAAATAACCGAACAGTCTTTGAAAAAAATTGTTTCAACCGAATTATTGAATTAGTTTATGCAGTATCTATATATGGTATGTGTGAATTGTTGAGTGAAACATTACTTGAACATATATGCAAATGCGGAAACTTTTAATTTTGATGGCTTAAAAGTTTTGACGTCGATGTGGACTAACTAACTGTTGAAATAACTGTTAGAACTATCTTAAACTGAAAACACGTACACTAAATTAATTTGATAATTAATTAGTAAAACACGTAATTTCCATGTCACAACTTTGTGCTTTAGCTACACCGTCGAAGTGGGATTGTGAAAGTCTGCAGTCTGAAACGGAAAACAATGCAGCTCAGAATAATGAGTAAGCAAAAGTACTTTTAACACTAAATGCAATATGTGAATTAATTGATTTTTGAATTATGAACATAGATTAACTCCACCGATGTTTTATCAGGTTATTTTAGTTTATCAACTAAATTAAAAGTGAAATGTTTCTTGGTTTTAAAATTTGTCCTTCATTTGAACAACATATTAAATTTAAATTAACTTTAAAGTATTAAAAATTTTTTAATATTGTACTAAAAAATTACTTGTCTAGCTTCTTAAATGATCAATTTATGTAGAATAAAGCTATAGTTTGAGGCAAAAATTTATTCATTGCAGAGTAACAAAAAGACCAAAATCGGAAAGGAAGCGGGCTGGTATAAAGCGCCGGCGACAACGGCAGAAGGAACGAAAAGCAATGAACATACCAGCCCGCTCCCCGCAGCAATAGTACCAGTCCGGCTCTCTGACTCGGAGGTGGACGTATCGAATTTGCTCCAAATTGGGCCAAATAAATGGCTTGGTGTCGCAGTAGATGACGAGGTGGAGAAAGAAGAAGAAATTCTACAAGCAGACAAAAGAAAAACTTTGAACAATGTTTCAAAAAAATTGGCTGAATTTATAAATTATTAATTTATTTGTTTTATCAAAGTCATATAAGAATCTAAATACTACTAGTTCGTATAAGAAATAAATATTATAGCTGGTACATTGGCGTTGCCTGTTTGGGAATACAAACCCTCACTTTTGAAAAGTCTGAGAGTTTGTATTCCCGAACAGACGCCAAATACTACTGAAGTATCATTGCTTAATACCTAGGGTCAAAATTAAGTGATACAGTACTATATTGCAGGTATACCAAATGTTTGCCCGCAAGGCGAACCAGTTGGTTTCACTACGATTGCAGAGCCAATTCACCAGTTTGGCTGCAGCAGGGCATCACATGTATCTAGCACCCCGAAATTAGAAACTATAATTACTATGCTAATACTAAAAATCGAAGAGGCACTTATGTCAAAAAATAAATTCATTTTTAATAATTTCATAACCATTAATTGTTATAGTCTGATATTTATACCTGTGTGTGTAGAGAGCACCTGTTTCTTTACGTGTTCGCGCTCTGATAATAGAATTATAACAGGTTTACTCTGATGTTTTATTCAAATTAATTATTTATTTAATACTTCATAGATATTGAATACTTTAGTTAAATATTCAGATTAAGCTTATCTTTACAAGATACAGATAAAATTGAAAATGTTTTATGTTTACTCATATTGGTTTTCTTTCTTGCGCATTTTTATGGCAGCACTTGGTGTTAGTTTTTTAAATTCTGTGTAGCATCTTGTCGTTAAAGTGAAATTAGGGGGGGGGGGGGGGGGGAACTTTTCCCAAACTTATCATAAGACACATTTCTTCTGTGCGTCGGAAGAGCAACCTCGGTTTTTTTTTTTTTCCCGAGATCTTGTCCAGGAATTGTTCTTACGCAATTTTTAGAACGATCAGTGGAATAAAACGCATTAGAGTGCAAAATTGACACGGGGAATCTCTAGAAACTCGGACCTGTTGAAATCGTGGTTGTGGCACGACTTTGCATCGATCCCATCGCTTCTACAGGGGGTACCAGCACTACTGCAGAACTTGGTACCAGGTATAGAGGAATGTATACTGGGTCTTATATATTTTATCGTTACGAGAGTCTGACACTCTGACCAAAAATTGTTGGAAAAATTCAAAAACCAGCCAAATATTATATTTCATGACGGGAACGATTTTTCAGCATTTAGTCGCGAAATCACGCCTCCTATGTATTTCGTTTCAGGTTTTAGCAATTTTTGGTCAGACTTTATACATACCACTTGATCAATGTCTTTTTAAGTATTAATAATAAAAAACAGTCAACATTCGTCTTGTGACTAGTCAGTCGGCATGTGACGCGTTATAATGACCTTTAAATGATTTCGTGGTAAATTATCCAGTAAGTATAAACTTTTTTATTTCATAAAAAATGTTGTTTTTGATTTCAGATGATCAAATTGAATTGCAATTATCATAAAATTTGAACTTTGAACTTAAACTAATCACCAAATTGAAGTTGAAATTTGAAACAATATGCTCATTTTGCTTATTGCTGCCCAAATGCTTATTCTAATTTAAATATGAGCTCATTTTGGCACAATTTGTTTTTGTTATGTTTTTGTGCTTACATCTTTAAACTATAAAAGTTGTTAACATTTTTTAGAGGAACCAAAAACAGTGCAAGCTACTGGAAAGCCAGGTTTATGTCCTAGAGACGATCTCCCACCCCATTGAAGGTGGTCCTTGTCTGCACACTTGTGAATCGGACTCCGACTGCGCCGGAAGAAAAAAAATGCTGTCCAAAAGGCTGCCTCTGTCAATTTTGCCAGAAGCCCGTATCTCGGCAGCCAACCCGCGAAGTTGTAACTGGCTTGGGAGAATTAAGACCCGCGCGACCCGAAGATTTAAATAAACGTCCAGACGAGGAACCGACACAACC
>JASANF010004217.1:0-18659 GCA_030248245.1 Trissonchulus sp. WLG1_4 | reverse complement strand
TATATATATTAGGGATCCACCGGCATATCCGGATCCGGATCCGGCGGGATCCAGTGGATCCGGATCCGGATCCGGCGCCGGATCCGGATCCAAACCTGCCGGATCCGGATCCAGTATCAAATTGGCACTTCTTGACGACAACTATTTGTTCCAAGGGTCCCCCCTTTGGTTCTTATGGTCCGGCCGAAAAGTTTTTCTGATGCGTCCCCCCCAATTGACCAAATTTGGCCAAAAATCAAAAATTTCCCACATTTTTTTCCTGGGGGCTGCCGCCCCCAGACCAGCGTTTTTTTTTTGGGCCAAACTGGTGGCCATGGCCACTAAAATTATGGATTGGCCACTAAAAATTTTGGGCTGGTGGCCAATCTGGCCACCAAAAAGTGAAGTTTAAAATGAAGAATGTGTTTCAAAATCAGAAAAATCGCCCAGCTTCTGGGGGCTTTCGCCCTCAGACTCCCATGCAGGTTATCAATACAAGCAACGTATGCTGCACAATCTTGACTCTTGATGTTTAATGTCCTTCATCTTATTGTCCTTCATCAAAGCCGATGCATGTGTATGTATATACACGAGTGTACATTATGCTGCATTTACTTACATTGTCTGATGTGACGCTCCTATCTTTTGTTTTAAATTATGTCGGTAAAAATTTCTGATACGTCTCCAGTTGACCAAATTCGGTCTAAAAATTTGACAAATCGCCACTGTTTTTTCTGGGGGCTCTTGCCCCAGACCCTTGCTACTTCGCGGCTGAGTGATCCTGCGTTTGTCATGCGAATTTAAGTGAGAAAATTGCTAAAAAGCGCATTTTAACTCATTACAAAAAATCTAAGTCATTCACCCTAGAAATTTTTTCTGGGTACGCCAATGGTATAATATATAATGTGTACATGAGTGCATATACAGTTTACTTATTTAATATAATATACACTATAATATATATCGTTTTAGCTGTTTTGCCATTGGAAAAACGACATTTTAGTGAATTCGTGGTTTTTAATATCAAAAAAACTTCGTACTTTCCAAATTTGCTAGCTTCTGGAAGTTGGACGGCCTCTGAGTTAGGTAATTTTCAATGATTTTAACTCAGTAAATTTTTAACGCATCTTTTAAATTGGCCACTAAATTTTTGCATTGGCCACTAAAATTTTGGGTATAGTGGCCAGCTGGCCACCAAGAAAAAAATGAAAAAATAAACCCTGCCCCAGACTCCTGCAACTCTTTGGCTTACTATTCCTTGTCATTATCTTTCATTAAAGCCTATACATGAGTACATTATGCTGCATTTGCATGTCAACACAAGTATAGTATGCTGCATTTAGTTGTGTAATACACTGATGTAATAGTCTTCTGTCTGATGTTACGTTCCCTGTCGGAAAAAAATTTCTGATACGTCTCCAGTTGACCAAATTCAACCTAAAAATTGAAAAATTCTCCATTTTTTGTGAATGCACCACTGGTTTTTACTACAAACAGACTCAATTCATTGCCCTCGATATGGCTGCGGCTATAACAAATTAGCGTAAAGCTGAAAAACGCTATTATAAAAAGTCAAAAAATTTCTTCCGACACCCACCCACCCCCCGAAATCGAAGTCTGGGACAGCCAGTGATCAAGTTAGACAAAAAATTTTTTGAAAATTTTTTCATTTTTGGAAAAATGTCTGTGTGTCTCAGGCTGGATCCGGATCCGGATCCGGCCGGAATTTGTGGATCCGGATCCGGCAGAAATTTAGATAGGCGGTAGATCCATATATATATATATATATATATATATATATATATATATATATATATATATATATATATATATATATATATATATATATATATATATATATATATATATATATATATATATATATATATATATATATATATATATATATATAATATATGTATTTATTTATTTATATATATATATATATATATATATATATATATAACAATAACATATAAACAGTGATGCATATGGGAGTGGCAAATTGGATCACATCGACCAATCTGGGGTCGAATCAGATCAGATGGCTTTGTCCGAACGGAACGCCTGGAATTTAAATTGAAATTTTGGATAGGTACTAATTTGATACTCGTCTCCATATTTTAGGCAGTGCGCTTTCCAAAGATGGGCAATTTATTACACTATTGGTATTGCTGTTGCTGTTGCATACACTACTTATATAATTTTACCAACACTACTTAATTTCAATAAAATTGTTTCACATTTTAATGGAATTGTGGATTACTGAATCACATCGAATCTACTGATGCGGGCCTAGATCGAGCAGACAGACCGAATCTATCGCAATTTCTCGTAAATCTGATTTGCTCCACATCACTAATATAAAAATATCGAGCAAAAGTTAGTGTTGATTAATAAATGAACCTTTACTTAACGTAAAGAAATTACATTTAAAAAACTTACAGCCGTACAATCCAGTTCAGCCAAAACCTTCAAGCAGGTCGTTCAGAATTGCTCAGCGCCGTTCTTAGCTTTGGTAACCTAGCTTTATGACAGTCCAATGCACTCATACAGCTAAACTACCAAAGAAAAAGCCGACGCCATAAACTTATTAAGATTGTCGTTGCTGCAATAATGGTATAAATTCACAAATAAAATATAATTAATAATTAATAAACACAAGTCTGCAAAAAGAAAAGAACACATGAATAATACAAAAATACGTTTATAAATATAAAAAACACACATCGTTGCTTGGTCATTACCTATGAAGGTGAAACTAAGGGCCTATTCCTTTACCGGATTCAAGGGTTAATTATAATCGGACTAAACGGTTTGAAAATTCAGCTAAAAAATGCCATTCCAAAACCCCCGGATTAAAAGGACTTAACTTTTAGCGCGCTGCTTTTTAGTCATACTAAACATAGATGCACATAGGGGGGGGGGTAGGGGGGGTATCCCCCCCCCCCCCCCCCTGAGGGGGGTCGGCACCCCCCCCCCCCTCAGACATCCGGCACCCCCCCTCAACCCCCCACCCCCCCTCTGATGGCCAAGAAAGTGCCCCAAAAATGCGTAAAAAATTGAAAAATTGCAAAAAATTTTCGCCCGCGGCCAAAAAAGTACCCCAAAAATGAGTTGAAAATCGAAAAATTCTGAAAAATTTTCGGCTATCGCCAAAAAATGGCCAAAACTAGGGACCACCCCCCTTTCGCCAGGGGTCGGGCACCCCCCCCCCTCAAAGATTCCCCCCGTGCATCTCTGATACTAAACGGACTTAACTATGCACGCTAATGTTAAGTGGTAGTTTTAGAATGAGGTCAGACTAAAATTAGGCCGCTGACTTATTTTAACTAGTTTTGTCCGTTTAACCCGATCTGCCATTCCCAGTCCCCGGACAAAATAAGTCCAGTCCGTTTAATCCGGTAAAGGAATAGGCCCTAGGAGACTTGAAGGAAGGTGAAGGGTCCAGCGTCAACAGACTGACTGGTGCTGACTGTTGAGCATGACTAAAACTTTTATAGGTAGTATAGTAGCTGTAGGTAGACACAGTCGTGCGTGGGCAGGTTGGGGGGACACTTTCCTTGTTAGGTTAGGAAAGGAGGTCTTGTCCGGCATATCCTAGGAGAACCGATAGCGGAGGGACGGTTTATCGATTATCACCAATGCCCAATGGCATTGAGTCAAGTTAAGAAGTAGGAACTGGGAATCAGTACCGGTTAACTAATAACAACCAGCGATGCACAAACCCTACTGATGTACCAGGTGCGCTGCTTATACAAAAACAGGCGTCTTGAAAACCAAATAAAGGACCATAAGAACTGATAACAGTATGGAAAAAGTTATCAAATTCTGGGTCAACCAGCTTATTGACAACCCAATCGCAAGCAGCAACGTAAAGGGTAATACGCCCAAGCTAAACAAAAATGTCACAAAAAACACACAAAAAAACTCCTGGTAGCACTTCAAAACGTCTTTATAAATTAGTTGAAGTATGTTTAAAAAACCACACTCGCTGATTCTCTTGCGCCCATTTGCAAAGCGTATAAGAAACATCAATGTCACTTTTAAATTTCAACTAATTTTCTCACTTTTCAACGACGAAAACAAAAAGAATAAGAATTGTTATCACTTTTTTGATCCACATTCCACTCATTAAAATAGTTACCAAGTACCAACAGCAACCTAATTTCTGGTCTTCGAAAACTTGAAAAACTTTCGAAAAACAATATATATACATATATATATATATATATATATATATATATATATATATATATATATATATATATATATATATATATATATATATATATATATAAAAAATATAAATATATATATATATATATATATTCTAACCAGAAACAGAATGATGATCAGCCTATCACTGTATCGCTCTTGCCTATCGCCTATCACTTTATCGACAGAGTATATATGTACCAAATTTCCACATACTAAGTGCAATAAATTTTTGTTAGATGACTGAATTTCTAAAACAATGTTTCAAGTTAAAAGTAAAAAATTATCCAAAAATAGATTGACCAAAAAAATGTAATTTTTCAGATATCCCCTGCTCGCAATCCGCCGTGACACAAAGTATGCATATTTTATGTCGCTTCATCAAGGTTCCACAGAAAATCAATGTTTACTAAAAATTCGAAGAATGCGCTAAACAGAATGTGAGCGCGCAGGCAAGTTTTTCAACCCGACTCGATACAGATTCCAACCCGACCTGACCCGACCCCAACCAACCCGACTTCTAATCAAGCTGCTATACAAACTCTCAAACACTAACTTTTCTTACTGACCCGCTCAACCCGCGGGTCGGGAAATGTCAACCCGACCCGACCCGACCCGATTGCGAACTCCAGGGGTGACTACATGACTAAATCCATACAAACACGCCTCCAACTCCAATACATTCCGATTGTAATTTCCGGAACACATGACTTCATAGAAGTCAGTTGTAACACAAGTGTACTTGACTTTATTGTCGCTGTCAACAGAAAACCCGTCGAAAACGAGATATCGACAAAAGCCAAATGTCTGTATAAATTCTGCCGACAGTGACACGTTCGACTCGATTAGCCCAGTTAGTCATTACTACATATCAAAGTTATTCACAACAGCAGATCAGTGCTTTGAGTCAATGCGCCCTAGTCACTACGGCAGCAACAACAAGCAACATATGGTACCATAACATCAAATGCAAAACCAATAGAAGAGACAACAAAACTGTGCCAACAGAATTTGAACTCATGATGATAACAGAACACATGCGCGCGCGAAAATAAATAGACCAAGAACTAAGCCAACGTGCAGAATGCATTTCGAACGAACGTATGACAACCAACGCGCGGGAGAAACTTTGGAAACTAGTTTTGCTGTCGCTGAGCGCACACGTTATAAAGCCCATTGCAAGGTTGTAATGTGTACTGTACTGCAGATTGGAAGGAAGGCAGCAAGGCAGGTCTATCCCCTACCTGTTACAGTTTAAAGCGTACAGTAACAGTACAGTCAAATGTGGGGTACTTGACGGCTTATGCCAATAGTAAAGTGTAGTGATAAGCGTTAAACTGTTCAAAAGATAGCAATTTGGGTCTGTCAGCCTGCCTGCACACTGTATACGTTCTGGCGTACAGTAACTGCGCACTGCAACTGCAATCTTATGATAATAGTAACAAAATTTGCCCTGCAGCAATACTGCAACGTATACGATTCAAACAGTTTCTAAGAAACTGTAAGATACTACATCGCACATCTGACTCCTTGGAAAGTCAAAACGTTCAGACGCAACATGAATAATAGTCAAGGATACTGAAATATAAACTATTCCCATAGATACTATACACTACAGTAACAGTACACTCCCAAAATGTCCTCAAAGGTCAAACTTAAGAAACCGTAAAAATGCCGCACGATATAAACGAATGACCGTAAGATAACCAAACTGTAAAATTTATTACTACGGGTTAACTGTAAATACGCTATTTAAAACAGAAATTGTTTCACTATGGTGATTAAAATGAAAAGTTTTTGCAAACGAAAGAATGACGATAGGCATATCTTTTCATAAAATCGGCAAATTACCGCCAAAGCAAACAGGCTGCCTAGCTTTCGAGCTTTCGCTTGTGAGAGTTGTCTCTGCAATCAAAATATATCATGAGTAAAAGCGGATACACAACAAATTGATTGATTTAAAGCATTTCAATACATCGAAAAGCCATTCCCCAACAAATTTTTTTGGCTACACTACTTTCTTGGTATGGAGTGTTCACTCACTTGCTTCAGAAATCTGCTGCAAAATTTACTGAATTTTGATCGGTAACCACAACCAGCCGCGCACTCTCCAGTCTCCACCAGTAGTAGTAGTAGTAGTAGTTTTAGTGTCTGGCTCCCATCAAGAAATGTCCCCCTTCCAGAAATCTTGTCCCTCTTACAATTTGCCTGAGAAATCAAGTAACCCATCAGGAAATGCTGTCCCCACTACAATTTGCCTAATAAATCTCGTCCCCATCACGAAATAATGTTTATACTGTGCAAAAAAAGTTCCCTGTTTGTCGGCCGTCGGCGTACGACGAGCTTCATCCGTCGCGAAAAGTGACCAAGGTTGGCCGGAAAGTGACGAACAAAAATTGTTTGTAAAAGTGTTCCAACACATTTTCACTGTACAAAAGTGAAAAATTGAAAATTTTTTGTTCATCACTTTCCGGCCACCGTTCGTCATTTTTCGCGAAGCTTCGTAACTTTTCGCAAAGGATGAAGCTCGTCGTACGCCGACAAACAGGGAAATTTTTTACGCACAGTACTGTAGGCACGAAAGTTTTAGTTCAAACTAAATTCGCTTTAGCTCAGCCGGTAAGTTTCCCATGTATCACGGTTTTTTAGATACCTCAGAGAAACGGCGATTCGGCTATAGCCAATTATTATACACTGATTAGTCTAAAATAGCCGGCAATAGCTGTAGCGAATTTCAGCACATATTTCCAATTAGACTGTTTCGCCGCAGCTATAGCTCGCCGTGGCTATTCTGGCGATTTTCAAATGGCCAAATTTTGACTGAAGAAACCCGGCTATAGCTGGGCTACGGCTATTATTGAAATCAACAGCGACCCCTAAGAAGTGGCGATTTGGCTATAGCCGCCAATAGCCTTTCAATAAACACTGTTTAGTCTGAAATAGCTGGCAATAGCTGTGGCGATTTTCAGAACACATATCCGATTAAACTGTTTCGCCGCAGAGCTGGCCGTGGCTATTCTGGCGATTTTCATATAGCCAAGTTTTGAATTTGAATTTTGATTTTCATATAGCCAAGTTTTTAATTTGAATTTTGATTTTCAGATAGCCAGTACTTGGAAGGCTGTAGGACAACGCCTCAGGAATCAGCTATTAGCGCTACAGCCGTGTTTTGACTAGGAATCGCCGGATTCTCCGGCTATAGCCAGTTCTTGGAAGGCTGTAGGACAACGCCTCAGGAATCGGCTATTAGCGCTATAACCGTATTTTGACTAGAAATCGCCGGATTCTCCGGCTATATCCCGGCTATAGCTAGCGCTTAAAAGTCAGTTCTGAAATTACCGATTCCCAAGATTAAGAAAATAATAAATGCAAAATGAAGACGACTTAGTGGAATCGAACCACTAACCTTACGTTTACCAAGCGAACGCTTTGCCACTAAGCCACCGAGTCGTCTGGATTATTGACAATAACTGCAGCTTTAGAACGAACGACAAAAACCTACGTCAATAGAGCATAATAATAACAAATGTATATACATAGAAAATTATTGAAAAAGATAAAAGGGACACAAAAATAATTGTGGCCAAAAATAATTGTTCACACGTATGTACATAGTGACTAGGTATTATCTTACTTCATCTGTTACTCTGTTAGCAAAACAGTCAAGAGTGTAATCCTCTTTTATTGATAATTGAACGATAGTGCTTCAAGGTGGCCTGTAGCGCAACAGGAAGGCAGTTGGACTTCTAGCCATTAGGTTGGCCGTTCGAATCTGACAGCCCACACTACTTTTTATAATCCGTAATTTCGATGCTAGAGCACCGATCTCAGCCGGCAAAGCCGAGCTATGGCAGGTGAATCCGGCGATTCCTAGTCAAAACACGGCTATAGCGCTAATAGCCGATTCTTGAGGCGTTGTCTTCCTGACCTTCAAGTACTGGCTATAGCCGAGCTATAGCCGGAGAATGCGGCGACTCCTAGTCAAAACACGGCTATAGCGCTAATAGCCGGTTCCTGAGGCGTTGAACTACAACCTTCCAAGAACTGGCTATAGCCGAGCTATAGCCGGACAATCCGGCGATTCCTAGACAAAACACGGCTATAGCGCTAATAGCCGATTCTTGAGGCGTTGTCTTCCTGACCTTCAAGAACTGGCTATAGCCGAGCTATAGCCGGAGAATCCGGCGATTCCTAGTCAAAACACGGCTATAGCGCTAATAGCCGATGCGCGTTGTACCCCTTCTGTACTTCTACATATATATCCTTACTTACGTAACTTTCTGATTAAAGCAAAGACATTGTATTAGCTAGAATACAAGGGGGAAGGGGGGTGGTTTGCCTGACAATTTTACTGTCTGTGGGCAAGCCCTATATAGGCGATGGGTCTGTAGGCCGGGAGGGAGGTAGGATGGTTCCTATCGCAGTTTTACTGTCTCAGTGGTAGGCGTAGATTGCCCTTTTGCTCAGTGAAGCTAGGAGGTAATGTGCGAAAAATAGTCTACAAGGACAGCGCGGGGTTAAATGCAGCTGGTCGCTATATCTGTCTGAGTGGGGTATAAGAAGTCGTGATACATACATGGGAATGTGACCGCTCAGCCTTGCCCGAAAAATTAGACTTAGAAACTTTTATGTTAACTAGCGAAAAACCAGCTCTACTAAAACGACTGTAACTTTATTAATAGTAAATTTTTTGCGAGATTTTGCTATTTTTGAAATCCACACACTCAGACGAGGCGTTTCCAGGTATTATGGATTTTCTAGCACGTCTGTGGGCTGAGCAATTGGAGGTTAAAGATCGGTCAAAATTTCAATTTTGACTGTCAAATTTTTGCAGTACTGTGCAAAAAAAGTTAGCTGTTCGTCGTTGTAGCTTCATCCGTCGCGAAAAGTGACTAAGGTTGACCGGAAAGTGACGAACAACAATTTTTTGTACATTTTATGACCAAAACCGTTTTTCATGCTAAAACACGGTACTTTTTTGTCAGATTTGGTACAAGGGCAGTAAAAATTTTGATACAAGACTCCCTAGAATAAACCCCCGTGTTAATGTATGCGCTACATACTTACATGGGCGTGGGGGGGATTACTCCCCCCCGTGACGACTCAGGAGCAAAATTGGTGGCTTACGAAGCAAAAGCAAAATCGGCTGGAAAAGTTGCTCCGCAGTCCGCACTCCCCCCCCCCCCCCCCCTTAAGCCCTGTTCACACGGGGCAACTTTCGGGCGACTTAGTTGCCGCGACTTGGTCGCCGCAACCAAAAGTCGCGGCAACGCACGCGTTCACACGTGCATTTTTAGCGACAACTAGTAGCTACATCCTAGTTGCTCGGTTGCAGCAACAGCCAATCATTTACAGCCTAAACTTGAAATACCCAATCAAAATACATGCCGCCAACTCCATTGAGAAGCGGGAAATCCCGGATTTGATTCAGTTTTTCAAAAGCTAGCCTCGATGGAGTTTGCACTTTGTGTTGCTGCAGCTGCATTAGCTGGCTAAGAATGGGTGAAGAATTTCGGCTCTTTTTCCTCGTGAGAGACAAGGATGAGAGACAAGATAGCATTTAGTCATATTATTCTTTTCAAATTTCAACAGAACTTGACCTAGTGCCTCCCACAAGCTAATTGACAATTCAAGAAAAGCACACTGTCTACTGTATTTTTGCCTTATAATCAATGAAAAATGAGGGTAGTAGCGAGCCCACGATCTGACGTGTAGCTGACAATACTGACCATTACTAACCAGTGTTTTTTTCGTCAAAAATTTTGCGTCGTTTGACGCACATGCCCAAATTTTTTTGCGTCATTTTGAAAAAAAAAGTGCGGAGAGCGGTTATAATGCTATTTAAGCGAGTGTTTTAGTTGAAAATCACTTTATTATGGCACCGGCCGTCCTCAATTACGATTTTGGAATTTTAAAAAAACTTTCTGAAAAACTTTTGATTTCTACCAGTAAGCAGTGGCGTACCTCGAGAAAAATTTCGGGGGGAATGGCTTTTTGATTTTGTAATGGGTTAAAATGCACTATTTTCAATATTAACATACAAATGTGAATTGAAAATGGAAGACCACGTTGCCAGAAGTTGCGGCAGCCCCCAGGAAAAAAAATGGGAAAATTTTTTGACTCTTAGGCCAAATTTGATCAATTGGAAACGTATCGGAAAAATTTTTCGACCAGGCAATAAAAGCAAAAGGGAGAACCCTTGTATAAAAATTTACTGGGAAAAAATTTCGATTCCGCCCATCTACCCTTCCCTGGGTACGCCAGTGCCTTGCCCATTTAAGAGTGTGCGAAAGGTGAGCTTAACTTACAAATTCTGGTTTCTGAGAGTCGGGGACTTTAGATGACTATGGACCTGGACGTGGTGTCTGAGCATCTAGAAAATTGTTTTATTCGATACGCTTCATAGTGCGGTATCAAAGAGGGACTTAAATATTACGTCAATGTCGGTATGTTGTTGAGAAGCTTTGCGGAATTTTGAATTCTAGTAGGCTGAAAAAGACTACAAGGATGCAATAATAGTTGAAAAAGTACAAAACAGGAACTGCAGTAGCTGCAGGGGTAAGGAGGCGGCAGCCGCCAGAAGCCAAGTATCTGGTGTTTTGGGCTGGGTGTTAACTAAGTTCCCCTGGAGACTGCATCATTATCAAATGCTGGCAGGCATTATGCTGGCAGGAACTGAACTATTAACACTGTAAACACGCAGCTAATTTCAACAGATATATATAATAGAATTCTCCTATTCCTAACTTTGATCCTAGCGCGTCAATCCTAGCGGGTGAGGCATGCTTCGACACGATTTTTCCTAATCATGATCTTAATCATAACTTAATCATAATAGGTTGTAAACTGTCATTGAAACCAGTTGTAGCTGCATACCGATTAAGCTTGAAACGTTAGACACATCAGAAAATTTTACAAATTTGATGGTTTTGACGCAATTTTGGAAAATTTTTCAAAATCTTCGAGACAAAAATGCTATTTTCGGTACTTTTTGGCCGAAATCGGCTATGGCATCTTTCAGTCTCAGCCGAAAAAAAGTGCGTCACGGGACGCACATGGCCAAAAAAGTGCGAAATTTCAGAAAAAAAGTGCGGCGTTTCGCACTTTTTGACGCAAAAAAACACTGTATACTAACACACATAACGCATGTCTTATCTAACTTGATGAATGTAAATGGGCTAACTTATGGTTAAACTGTATATCAAGTGACCCCGATTTAGAGGATTATCAATGTCAACATAATAAACTAAAGGGACTCGCGCAAACAAATAAACGAGAACTATCAATAATAAATATTACTTTTTTCAGCACACGGTCAAACACAATTCAACTTTTACTTTCGAAACTTTCAAACAACATTAACAAAATAATGAAACAAATAACGGCATATATGCAAAAGAAATTTTGAAAGCTAAGTGGTGTTATAGTTATAGGAATAACGCTATTGACAGAAGTCGGCAAAACACCAAAAAAGCTTTAAAATATCTTTCAAGACCTAATTTTGCGCACACAGTTTAACTGTCTTCAATGGTGACTTCCACATCAACACCCGGTTCAATAGAAATTGATGTCTGAAATATGAAAATAATCACACATTGGAATCATAATATCAGAGTAACAAATTCAACCCTTAAGGGGGGGACTATCCAGGTCAAAAATCAAACTTCTCCAATTTTGCTTATTTTCACATAGGCTATGTTACTCCCCCAAGGCACCACAACCTCCGAAAAGAACAATTAAGCTTGAAGGTGCACTTTTGGTTTGGTGCGTTTGTTAGTGTATTTACATAGGCAGAAGTCCGCTAAAAAGCCTAAAAGTACCCCTTAAGCCCGGTTCATACTCGTCCTTGTCCTTGTCCTTGTCCTTATCGTTTTGTCCTTAAGCAATTCCAAGAAAACTACATGACCAAATGAGCCAGTTTTTTGCCAGAACAAAGTCAACGTCGCTTCCATACGATATGCAAAAAAATTATCTGAGTCGCTTTTGTCAATTCTTTGCAGCAGCTGGCCGAAATTTGTCCTTGTCCCTGTCCCTGCGTCCTTAAGGACAAGTATGAACCGGGCTTTAGTTGGACAGTTCTAACACAAACCACATCAAGCCAATCCGGCTGAAACTTGGCATAGTAGCAGCTCACGTGTATGCGCAAAATCGTTTGATCCGGATTTTCGATATCTATTTTCAATTCTAAAATCGAGGGCGAAATGTGAAAAAATGGCCGTTTTTTGGATGATTTGGCCCGCCAAATTTGAGTGATTTTACATGTGGCGTCACTGCTCAGGCCATGAGCAAAAATTAAAAAAAATGGATCATAGAGGTTGAGATATGACATTAGGCTATCGAATCATGTAAAAATCAGCTTCGTCAGTATTAACAAAAATTTCGAGTGAAGGAACGCTTTGTGAGTACAAAAAACTTTTTTTCCGCCTATGATTTACACGTAAAATTGAATTTTTGGGCGCCCCTAGTAAAAAATTGGCAACAGACAGTGTTTTTTTTCGTCAAAAATTTTGCGTCGTCTGACGCACATGCCCAAATTATTTTGCGTCATTTTGAAAAAAAAGTGCGCAGAGCGGTTACAATGCTATCTATGCACGAGTTTTACGTGAAAATCACTTTATTATGGCAATGGCCGTCCTCATTTACGATTTTGGAATTTCATAAAATTTTTCTGAAAAAATTTTCAATTCTACATTTAAAAAATTTCGGGGTGAATGGCTTTTTGATTTTTTGTAATGGGTTAAAATGCACTGTTTCAATATTAACATAAAAATTTGAATTTATTGAAAATGGAAGACCAAACCATGTTGCCAGAAGTTGCAGGGGTCTGGGGGCGGCAGCCCCCAGAAGCCAAGTATATGTTTGGTGTTTTTGACTTAACTCAGTTCCCCTGGAGACGGCATCTTTACGCCAAATTAGGTTGGCAGGAACTGAGCTATTAACACTGTAAACACGCAGCTAGTTTCAGCAGATATATGTCATAGAATTCTCCTATTCCACATTTTGATACTAGCGCGGCAATCATCTAAATATCTATCGGCATTAATTGATGCTTTTAAGACACTTGCTGGGTGCGGCATGGTTCGACACTTGTTCTATGGCATTTGTTCTAATCATATGTAATCTTAATCATAACTAATCATTATAGGTTGTAAACTGTCATTGAACCAGTTGTAGCTGTATATACAGATCAAGCTTTAAACGTTAGACACATCAGAAAATTTTACAAATTTAATGGTTTCGACAAAATTTTGGAAAAATTTTCAATATTTTCACGACGAAAATGCCATTTTCGGCACTTTTTGGCCTAATCAGCTATGACATCCTTCAGCCTCAGCCGAAAAAAATGCGTCACGGGACGCACATGGCCAAAAAAAAGTGCGAAATTTCGGAAAAAAAGTGCGGCGTTTCGCACTTTTTGACGCAAAAAAAACACTGGAACAGAATTGGTTCCAGTTTGTTACATCTGCGACGCGCCTTCCCGAAATTCCCCCTTCATGTAAGATAAAAGCGCAAGGAACACTAAGCTAAAGGGTTGCAGGGGTCTGGGGCAGGCAGTCCCCAGAAAAAAATTGGGGAAATTTTTGATTTTTACGCCAAATTTGGTCAATTGGAGATGTATCGGAAATTTTGTCCGGCCGGACGATAAAAACCAAAGGGGGGACCTTTGTGTAAAATTTCAGTCAGAAAAAATTTCAGGGGGGGGGAATTCCCCCCATCCCCCCCTGGCTACGCCCCTGCCTGCAACTATGTGATTTGTCTTTCATGACAGCATGTGTATGTGTACATGGGTTGCATTGTGTACAGTTTATTTGCGTAATATACGAGACACCGTTTTAGCTGTTTTAAAGTTGCAAAAGTGACATTTTAGTGAATTCGTGGTCTGTATTGTCAAAATATATTACTTCGTAAACTTTCCAGATTTGCTAGCTTCCGGAACTCGCTGGCCTGTCGGTTGCGTAATTCTAGTATTTTGAGCACCACTGTCACTTTCTATGCTTCTGTCGTTAGAAGTTAGCATTGTTTTTGAACGAAATATGCGAATCTGTGTAGTTTTTGGTAGTAAAAATTGCAGATATGTGCATTTTTACGCATCTTAAAAAAAGCCGTTTCCTGGCTACGCTACAGAGGTGTTTTTCATTATGACCAAACAAAATTTCTTCGCGAACAAACGTAAAACGAAAGAAACTAAAAAAGAAAAAAATTTCGCCGCCCCCCACCCGAAATTTCATCCTGGATCCGCCACTGTATATAATCTGTTTTATTTTTTGATTGAAATTTTTTCCATGCTATGGTAAATCATTGTAGTACTGTGATTAACTACGTCACGCCCCAAGTATAAAAATCAAACAGTAACGAACACTATTATATTTCGATTGCCTTTATTTCACAGTAGAAAAACTTACAATCTGCTTCAAAATTTCGGATGGACTGTGCAGATTGATGATTCGCTTGTGAATTCGCATCTGAAAGCGATCCCAAGTCTTCGATCCTTCTCCGCAGGGGGTTTTTCGACAGGTGATACGCAGAATTTTGGTGGGCATTCGCACAGGGCCGCGGACGATCAAGTCTTTCTCCTTGGCACCCCGGATTAGTTCACGGCAGACTAAAACAGACAAAAAAATGCAGGTGCACTTGTTCTATGACTCAGCTTCTCAAAAAAATAGACATTTCCGGCTCAGCGCTGCTAGAATTTTTCAACGATCGCTTTCGATTTCGAATGTTTTGACATTTTGGTCTTCCGGCCTGGTTCCACAGTAACGAACCCGTAAAAATTAGCTAAAATTTTGTTGGAGTTTCCTAAATATACGACTTTCTAAAGACGATTCAGTAATTCGGGTGCTCTAATATAGTCGTCGAGTTAGACAGTGTTATTCGTGACATCAGACATACAACACCTTCCGTCTTTTCCTACTAGGTCTGGATTGATGAATATGTGACGCTACACCTGAGTTAAATTTTTGTCGATGCTGCAATTTGCTGCCTACAAAAGGACTTAAAGCTGGGTGCTCTCGCACTTCGACGTTAATTTTTAGCTTTTGACCACTTAAGGGTGGGGCTACCTGTAAAAGTGAAAACTTGAGGTTCTCCAATTCGTTTCAAATTTGCACACGATGTAGCCCCAGGGAAGGCTCATCGCAGATGTAACAAACTGGAACCAATGCTTTTGCCAATTTTTTACTAGGAGCCCCAAAAAATTCAATTTTACGTGTATATAAATCATAGGCGCAAAAGTTTTTTGTGGTTGCAAACTTGCAAAGCGTCCCTTTACACTTGAAAATTTTGTTAACACTGACGACGCTGATTTTTACATGATTCGATAGCCGAACGTCATATATTTCAATCTCTATGATCCATTTTTTTAAATTTTTGCCCATATGGCCTGAGCAGTGACGCCAAATGTAAAATCACTCAAATTTGGTGGGCCCAAAAAACTGCCATTTTTCACCTTTCGCCCTCGATTTTAAAATTGAAAATACATATAAAAAATCTGGATCATTTTGCGCTACATGAGGGCTACTACTAAGCCAAGTTTCAGCTTGATTGGTTTGATGTGGTTTGGGTTAGAACTGTCTGTTAGAACTGTTTGATGTGGGTTAGAACTGATAAAGTAACAGGTACTTTTAGGCTTCTGTACGGCCTTTTGCCTATGTAAATACACTGACAAACGCACTAAACCAGAAATGCACCTTCAAGCTTAATTGTTGTTATCAGAGGTTGCGGTGCCATGGGGGAGTAACATATGTGAAAATAAGCAAAATTGGAGAATTGTGATTTCTGACCTGGCCGACCTGGGTAGCGAGCGCCCCCTCCCGCTTAAGTATGCCAAAAAGGCCGGGCCGGTCGATTTAATTCAATATATTTGCAGCCCTATCCTATTACTATGCTTTGAACTTTTGCAGATAGGAAAATCAAATCAGCTAAGTCGATTATGACTTTATGAGGTACGAACGAAGTCTTGTTTAAAAAAGCTTTCGAGCAACTTTTGCTGAACTTAACATGGTTGACGTCTCAAATAAAATAAAGTTAATTAAGTTCATTCCCTAATTAAAGTTCAAAGTTTAATCCCTTGTAGTCACGATAGTTTTCCTGATTAATTACAGCTTAGCTGGTATCTTCGTGGTCAATAACATTACTTAGCGGTACTGTGAAAGAAAACTACAGCTAACACACTTTTCGGGTAATTTATGAGTATGTTTTCCCCGCATGGTTTTTTACCCCGGCTAATTGTGGACATGTTCCCATTCTTGCAAAAGAAAGAGGGACCTGACACTGCGACTGCGGTCATGAACAGGGGAAGGATAGTCCTCTGTAAAAGTGTTTTTTACATTTGACATAGCGTCTTTTAGTGCAGAGAAATAAGACTCCAAACCTCACCTCCCTTAGAGCCATGTGGGGGTCCAATTTTTGTCTCATAAAAAATACCAACGAGACCCCTTTTACTTTTACCGCTGAACATATTATTCAGTGCTGTCCGGCACTGCCCACAAGGCCGACGTATACAGCGGGAAAACTGCTGCATGCCCGAAGACAGGGAGCGCCATACACACAAGAAAATTTATTGGCAACGCAACCCCTCATTTGATTAACAACTCCACACCGCAGTGCATACGTATTACGTATATACACATATATACATATATACTACATAATATTATGTCATATATAGACAAATTTTGCCCGATTGAACAAACCAATCTCAATAGATTTTTAACATACCTTTCTCGAGACTTCGCACGTCCCTTGATGTGAGTGTAATTCGAATACGATGCACTTGTAAATCATCCCCTGTCACTGGACCACCCTTCAGATCCCCCTTGAATGCCTGCAACATTACAAATAATTACACCTTTTCATCATTCATTTCTACCAAAGCGATTCATAATACATAGTTTTTCAAAAATTAACAACGACGGTTTTGTTCAGTTCTAAAGTTTTTTCTTTCATGGGCACAAACATATATGTAAGTTTTGTTTGTGTCCGCTTTTTTCTGAATAAAAATCACATATATATACATATATTCAGGGGCGGTTCGGGTGGAGGGGTGGTGCAGGGGGCGTGCACCCCCCCTTTTGGTCGGAAGGGGGGGGGTGCAGCAGCTAGATGTCGAAAAGTGCCTGCCGCAATGCAACGAATTTTTCGCAAAAACCAAAAATTCACTGGCTCTGGGAGCTGACGCCCCCAGACCCCTGCCAGCCAACTGCTTAGTGCCCAACTGTAGTTTTGATGTCACTATTAACGCCATGGTGTACTCTCAAACTGATACCGTAACAATGCGAAACCATAAGAACTAAAAAATTTCGAAGCTGCACTCCCCGTTTCCTGGAACCGCCCCTGCAAGTAGTATAACAACTTACAAAGTATAAATAGATATATACACTTTAACCGATTCCCTATTATACCAAGTTTCTACACCCGAGTCTTACTGGCTAACGAATAATAAGTTAATAAATAAGTTGCCATGTGCGAAAGTTTAAATCATGCAAGCAAATTAAAGAAAAAAAACGCACACACAAAATACACACACACACACACACATATATATATATATATATATATATATATATATATATATATATATATATATATATATATACATATATATAATATATATATAAAATATATATTATATAATATATAATATATATATATATATATATACATATATATAAATATATATACTATGCACGATAACCTACCATATTTCACAAAAGCAAATTTGTCACTGGCGATCAATATTCCACCATAAAATACAAAAAACAAATCACATTATTAATATACATATATCTACATTTAAAATAATGGGGTCAATGAATGGTCCAATGCACTTGATCCCGAGTTTTCACAAAATATTGACAAAAGATCGCAAAAGTTCGATGAAATGGTATATAATCACGAATAAGCCTTCGTACATTTCGAAACAAAATTTTTAGAAACTGAAAGCGAAAACTTCAAATTAATACCGCCGATGTCTATAGGATTAAATTCAGTACGGGGTGGAAATAGTCAATGGCGGATCGAGGAAAAGGTCCCCTTTGGGGTCTGGGCCTGGGACCTCCATTTGTGTCTGCCCCCCTTCTTAGGCAAAGCGGGCCGCGTCAAAAATTTCTATATCTTCCCAATTCATCAAATTTGGCTCAAATATAAAAAATACTTTTCATTATTATCATCTGACATGCCGGTTGGCGGTTAATGAATACGCAAGTGTCTATGGCTGCATTATGGCTAGCCTATTTGTTTACTGCACTGTTTATATAATGCATCGTTTACTGTTGGTGTAAGATAAAGAGGTAACTGTAAAGCAAAAAAATTCTCTCTATAAGGATAATTTCTCTCTATAGTCCAAATCTTCAGCCAAAATCTCAACATTCTAGCGGTTTTAGATCTCAAAAGCGTGTGTCAAATTTCACTCGCGAAATCTTCTACGTTTGAAGCAGTGCAACTTATCTGTCTGTTCCTGAAAA
>JASANF010004215.1:0-10406 GCA_030248245.1 Trissonchulus sp. WLG1_4 | reverse complement strand
AAAAACAAAAAATAGAACTAAAAAGACTACTACAAAAAAGTCATGCAAAAGTAAAAATGAACACAAAAACCAATATATAATTGACGTTTAAGACATGGTTCGTCTTGTTCTTGTAAAATCAACTGTAGCAGAAAACTTTTTCTCGCACAGCAGTTTTATTTAGTAATTTTGGTTTTCGTGAAGGCAAAATGTTGGTGTGTGAGCATGACGCCGTTTTTCTAAAGTCTGACCAAAAACGCTGAACCCTGACTCCCTGAGACAAAATTAAACACGCAATTTTATTATGAAAAGAACGAATTGCGAGCATCAAGAGTACAGCGAGTAGTCACAGAAATCACGCCACCTGTGTTGTCGCAGGGTTCAGCAATTTCTGGTCAAACTTCCGTATTACTGCATCGGGTTAGACAATCCTACGGGCACGGATCAGACCAAAACTTGTGCACCATAGCCATACGTTCAAACTAGATGACAATAAAATTACTGTAAGTAAACACCGTATTAGTATTAGTAAACTGCAACCAAATAACTGGTTTATTAAGTCCAATCTAATGCCCGGTTCATACTTGTCCTTAAGAACACAGGGACAGGGACAAGGTCAAATTTCGGTCAGCTGCTGCGAACAAATTGACAAAAAATAAGTTTGAGCTAATTATTTCTATACGATTTAGAAGTGACATCAACTATCGTCATGCAAAAAAATTGGCATGTTTGGCTATGCACTTTTTTAAATCGATAGGAAAACGGAAAAGTATGAATCGGGAATAACAATTAATGTGGTCAAGAACAAGAGCGTATCATTTGATTCATTAGGTCAGACTCACCCCCGGGTTGGCAAATGCAATGAGCCACCGCATCCAGAACAGAGCAAGTCCCGGTCATTACGACTAGCTGAAAGAAAGAAAAAAGTATACACACATGGACATTGGAAACACACGTCATGTAAGCAAGCATAAATGTATGCGGGGGGATAGGGGGGGGGACCAAGCCCCCAAAATCTAGGAGCCGGGAGGAGGGTCCCCAAAATTTGGGCAAAAATGGGTAAAAAATAGCACTTTTTCAAAAATTTCACACAAGTTGGTGTATTTTTATTAATTCAGGAGCAGAGATGGTCCCTAGATTTTTGACCCCGTTACATGTATGATAGATTGACAGCAATCACTGGACATTATACACATCCTAGCTAATCCAACCCTCGAATGCGGTACGTATCCCCGTTTCCTGGCCCAAAAGCAGCACTAATATCGGCTGCAAAGCGACTTTACTTCCCTGGAGCGGAGGCAGCTCCTTTAAACAGACGACCCTTAGTCCTCCCACATAAGTCCAGGGCCCATTTACCGACCCATTTGGGGATGAACTGCTGGGTTGTAGTTGACCTATGATTTTGACCTTAGTCTACTGTTGAAGGTTTACAGTGGGATTATTAGGCGACAACAAAATATAAAAATACAAACTTAACGACCTACAAGACAATGTGTTATGCATATTATTATAAAAATGCCCTTTCACCAAGGGCAGCAGTGTGGGTAGAATAGGAAACTTGGCTGATCTATAGCGGAAAAATGCTAATAAGCTTGTCAAACACCCGGGTGACAAAGACAAAGTCATGAAAAAACCATGTTTTCAAGGGTGTCAGGGGGGATGCACCAGTTCTGGCTACCAGGTACATCTGACAACAAAACTAATAGCACGCTGAAATGCACAGTATAGGGGTTTATATTCGCATACAAAACGACAGACCTCCATCTATAACGGTTTTAGTTGTATTGCCCATGGGTAGCCTACCCCCCTAGTACACGTAAAGTACCTTCCGGACCCCCTCCCTAGGCTTATAGTGACATGATCGACTCCAAAAAGGGAGACGCACTACAACCCTAGTGCGCTACCATGCATGCAAGAGATTAGACTTGGGCTGTTTGCGTGACTTCTCAAAATCTGGCGCCATTGAATTTTTGACTTTGCCATTTTTCGAGGCCCAAAAAAGGGCTTTTCCCCCCTCCCAGCACAGACAAAGCGACAAAAGCCTAGAACACCATCTTGTTAATGACACTCACTATTCCCAACCAGAACAAATGTAAAAAACACAAAAAAGTGTCTCGCCATGAGGGATTTCTTGAGTTTGCGTCAAGGGAAAAAAGACGGAAAAATCCGAGTTTGCAGGAGGCGATTTTTCATATCTCGGGTAATACTTGCCCGATTTGCCTGAATTTTGAACAGCATGTAGCCCAGGCACGTGCACACAGCAAATTAAAACCGATTTGCTTGTATAAATTCAGTTATTAAAAAATTTCATTTTAAAATTTCGCAATGTGGTGTGTCATTCCTATTCTAGGGTTAGGCGCTATCGCGCCTACCCTGATTATACAGCAAACTGTGAAAATGCAGCTCAATATGAGATTGAGATGCCGATAAAAAAAGAATGGGCAAAAATTTATGCGCAAACTGACAGCCAAAAAATCTAAAACTCACATCTTCTCCCTCGATTAAAGCTCGAGGCTTGAAGTATTTGTTTATAAATTTCGCAAAAGATCTTCGAACCCTAAAAAACAAATAAAGTGTGAGTAAAGACGTGCATGTTAGTTGCTTAGAAAATTATTTTATAAACTGTGACTCAAATCTAAGGGTTGTAAAATCATAAAATAGATTAAACGGACTAAATTGCATTAACATGAAATCACACAGTTCGACGCCCCTGACTACACCTCAGTATGAACCAAATTAGACAAAAGCGATCTTTCAAAAACGATCTCTATATTTCATTCTAAATAAACCTACTCAAACTCTTAACGACTTTTTTTACATATACTTATATATCAACTTCAAACAAAATAGATAACTATATTTATTTAACTAACAAACTTTTGTTTGATTCCCCCCTTGAAAATCTCAAAAATCGTAGCATTATCTCAACTTAGCTAACTACCGAGCCAACCCACAAAATATATTATTCCAATCTTACCATACGTGGGCAGCTAGCTAATTCTGGGGGGTGAGCCACCGGGGGGGGGGGCGGATGCGCAGCAACTTTTCAGGCAATTTTTGCTTCGTGAGCTACCTTCAACACATTCTGGGGGGGGGGGTGACGGACCTGTCGGGGAGGGGGGGTGAGGATGTCTTCGGGGGGGGGGGGGTGAACACCCCCCCAAACTTCCACCCCACGCCCATGTATGGATCTTACTCTATTGGTCCCCAATCCGTGAAATAATGAAGCATTGGTTGTGTAAACTGATACATTCCCGGTTCGTTTAGCTGAAACAATAACAAAACTGCTGATGTGAAATTTGACACGAGTCACGACTCACGACTATAAATACATTAGATCTAAAACTTTGAACATCAGCATTGAAGCACTAAATAACTATTAACATTTTTTGTAAATTCTGTAAAATTTTTTTGTTTGAACTACATAAATTTTCGAAAATTGTCACTCTAAACTGACAGCGAAAAGAGACAAAAACAAAAGTCTAGAAAACGTTTTTAAATATATGAAATTTTAAAATATGAAAACAAACATATATATATATATATATATATATATATATATATATATATATATATATATATATATATATATATATATATATATATATATATATATATATATATATATAAAAACATTTAAAGCGCCAACTTGAACTGAAACTAAACTAATAGGCATAAGCTTTAGCTTTAGAAGCACGAAGACACGAATACACTTTTACATACGTATTACGTAATATGCATACGTGTGCAGCTGACGAATTCTGGAGGGGGGGTCGCTCTGTGAGCCACCATTTTACCTTCATGAGCTACTAATTTAGCCTTCGTGAGCGTCCCTCGAACAATCTGGGGGGAGGGGGAGGGGTGAAGCACCTGTCTGGGGGGGTGCGGTTGCCTTCTGGGGGGGGGGTGACAACTGACACCCCCACAGAGCCCCCCCACGCCCATGTATGTATATATGTATGTGTCAATATGTATACATATATATATACGTATAAAGCAAAAATACACGTAAATATTTAATTTACCTTTTCTAACAACAAATCTTCACACAAATAATTTTCCGCGGTTCCCAAATTGACGTAACCCTAAAAACAAGCGTCTGTAAAATTAAGCGACTGGTTCAAACACAAAACATAGGAGACAAAAATGTAGCTTTTTTCCAAAGATTAGGGCATTTTTAGTTACAAGGTCTTCAAAAATTTGCCAGAGTGGCATCCTTACATTTTGGACGACATAACATATATACATATTAATATAGTAAGTAATATAGTAATAAGTCAGAACCAAAAAAAAACCAACCATATTACAGGGACGTAGAAGTCATTGCTCCCCCCCAACCCGACCTCGCTGCCCGCCTCCAGATGGGCTCGCACCACCGCTTAATGGGTAAAATTTTGAAAAAAATCGCGTAGCACTCTCCCCACCAGATTTCCTCTGCTGCACATGATTACTTTACAAAGGAAACCTACATTCGGATTCTGATCCTTTGACCATTGGTCATCTCTGCAAGCGTACATATAGTCGCCCAGAAAGTCATAATGAGCCGCCGCGGCCTGCCCTCGCTCGGACAGCAGAGGCAGACTGGCCTGAATTTCGGGCGAGCACATGGTCGAGGGACCTAGAACAAAAAACGCATTAAAATGTATATAAACTAATCTGGCTGATTCCGTATTTAGTTCAGTGGGTGTGGGGTTTTTAAGGGGGTGGGGGGCTGGCATATTTTTAGGAAAAATTTTATGGGGGGGCGACCATACATGTAACGGGGTCAAAATTTTGGGGAGGCCTCTCCGGCCAAATTTTGGGGACCCTCCCCCCCCAAATCGACCAAAAATACCCGAAATTTTGCAAAATTTTCTAAAAATTTCGCTAAAAAGTGCCATTTTTTCAGAATTTTGCCCAAATTTTGGGGACCCTCCCCCCCGGGTCCTCGATGTCGGGGGGGGGGGGTGCCCCCCCCTCATACATGTATGGGGGCGACCAAAATTGCGACGAAACACTATTTTTAGGCGAAAAAATGGTTATTATACGTCAACTGTTTCGATTTCATATATACGCTATTATATATACATAGCTACACTGATACTAAGATTGGAAGGTATATACGGGGTCATAGTGCCTATGTTTTGATCCTTAAAAATTATAACATTATTCCGACTCGTATATAACACGTTAAGGACGGAAAAAACACACGTGCGTCTAGTTCCTGTGAATCAGCAAATACAAATCTCGTTATAGAGGCGAGAAACCTCAGTGGTTTTGTATTTATTTTGTTCGTCTAAGCCTAAACCTAAGCCTGAACCTAAGCCTCAGCCTAAGCCTAAGCCCAAAACAAAAAACTCAGTCCTCAAAGCCTGGCCTACCTTCAACACATGCTCGTTCACAGGAACTAGACAATCCAAAAAACACGGGTTTCTGAAAAAAATTACGAAAACGTAACGTCCCTCAGAAAAGGTTCAGATTTCGGGGGGCCGTATCTCAGAAAATCCAAAAAATGGAGAGTGGGTAAAACCCAGCCACCCTGCCAGCCTGTCCTGATTAAAAAGACATATAAATATGTAATTGGTGCACGTTCGGCGGGGGGGGGGAATTTAAACTCATTTTTTGCAACGTAAAAACAAGTTTTTATAGGTTTGCGGACACGCTGAGTTCATTTTTATCACTTTCCAAGCGAAAAAATGTGGATTTAAAACTTTTCGAAAATATTCAAATTTTGTCGAAAATCATTGTTTTTCGACTTTCTGAGGCTAATTTTCGAGAATTTTCACCAATACAGTCGTGATATCAGTCTGGGGCCGTATTCTCAAAATTACCTGCAGGTAAAGTTCTCCTAACTTTACCCACAGGTAAGGTGAAGGTAAAGTTAATTCTGTGGGTAAAGGTAAAGTTAAAATTGAAAACGCGATTAACGTAGACGGTTGAGGTTAAAAATTTGCACAATACATTAACTTTAGCTGCGAAACAAGATAAAGCAGTTTCCTGGCCCGAAAATTAAAGGTAACTATAGCTATCACGTTGGCTTTAGTCAATGTTTGAGAATACGACTTTACCTTCACTTTACCTGTGGGTAAACTTAGCCTAACTTTACCTGCAGGTAATTTTGAGAATACGGCCCCTGAAGTTGCATCATCATAACGTAACTTATAATAATATATTTAATTCAGCTTTGTTTCCAACATATTCTGCTCATTTATATATACCAAAAACTTAATTTTTCAAACTACATACCAGGCGAAATATGCATCGTTAAACTGAGCTCACATATCAATTGGTATTGTTTCTTTTTGCATAGACAATAAATTAATTGCATTTTCCGACAAAAATAGCCATTTTTAGTTAAAAGGAGCATTTTTTAATAATGAAGAATACCATAAATACGAATTGAAAACGTCTCTGCTGCTCAGCATCACGCTGGCGCTGACAGCCAATTTCGGTTCAAAAGTGCAGCTTTATTTATGATTCCACAGACCACAGTAACAACTAGCAAGTATGCTTTTATTTGATGCAAGCAACTAAGACTAAGCTTTTCCTGACCCACCTACTAAGCCTGAGCCTAAGCACTAAGCCTCAGCCTGAGCACTAAGCCTAAGCACTAAGCCTAAGCCTAAGCACTAAGCCTAAGCACTAAGCAGCTATAGCCCGGAATTTGTACTAAACCTTACTTGCGCTGTAAAGCTCCAATCAGCCTGATCCTGATAGCTTCAGAAAAAGTTTTGTACCTTTTCAAAGCCTGAACCGATTTGCAAAATTTTTTTAGCATTTAGTAGCTTAGAAGTTGCTCTTTCAATGGTAGCAGCAGGTTTTTATTTCTTTGAGTATTTTTGCCTGAATCCAATTTTGCGCAAAATTTTTCAGGTAAAGTTTAATTTTTGGACAAAGTTTGATTTCCAGCTAAAGTTTACATCCAACAAACTTCTAACCTAGCCTATTCGAAAGAGCGTTCAATTTTAAACCCCCCTGGGTTTGGGGGATAGGATCAAGTGCAGTTGGGGGGGAAAAATAGTGGACCTATTTTTTGGAGTAGAGCACCTTGAGGGAAGCATTTTTTGTAATAGAACCCCTCCCCTATCCACAAATTTGGATTTTCCGAGCTATGACCCCTTGCAAATTGCATTTTCAGTGTTTTTGGAAGTGAACGTAGGCCAAAGTTCGAAGCCAAAATTGGCTATAATCTCTGTTTTTGGATAGTTTTGAGTGCGTTATGATGTTTTAAGGCATCGTTTAGGCTTAGTTGGCAGGATTCTCTAGGCTAAGCTGGCAGGATTTTTTCTGAAAATTTCGTTTTTTCATTGCCGAAGCCTGAGCCTAAGCCTAAGCCTGAACCTAAGCCTAAGCCTGATACTAAGCCTAAGCCTAAGCCCCATACTAAGCCTAAGCCCTAAGCCTAAGCCTAAGCCCAAGCCTAAACTAAGGCCAAGTTTGAATTTGGTCAAAAATTGGACGTTTCTGGCGAATTTGGCCAATTTTTCGGCAGGAACCCGGTTAAAAACCCACTGTTTTGGTCCTGAAAAATTGCAAACAATAATGTGACACCATTTAGACACGATTAGAACGGAAAATACAAGAGCTTCGGAAAAAATTTGCGAAAACGTCCCTCACTGAGGGTTCAGATTTCGGGGGGTCGTATCTCAAAAAATCCAAAAACTGAAATAGGGGTTCTTGAAGCAAAAATACTTCCCCCAAGGTGCTCTACTCAAAAAATTAGGTCCACTATCCCCCCCCCCCCAATTGCATTTAACCCGGGGGATATAGGGGGACTCCGGATCATTAGTCGAAAAATGCCGTTTTTCCGACTTATTCCACCCCTAAGGGTTTTGACACCAATAATTTCACTCTAGATTTTTATTAAAAGGGGCGACAGCTATTTTGGGGGCTAGAAATCAGATTGGGTGCTTGGCTGACGATGGGGGTTCTATATTTGGGTTAAATGCAGTTGGGGGGGGGGGGAATAGTGAACCTATTTTTTTTTGAGTAGAGCATCTTGGGGGAAGCATTTTTGCTTCAAGAACCCCTATTTCATTTTTTGGATTTTCTGAGATACGACCCCCCGAAATCTGAACCCTCAGTGACGGACGTTTTCGCAATTTTTTTCCGAAGCTCTTGTTTTTTCCGTTCTAATCGTGTATAAATGGTGTCATATTATTGTTTACCATTTTTTAGAATCAAAACAAAGGCTCTTTGACCGGGTTCCTGCCGAAAAATTGGCCAAATTCGCCAGAAACGTCCAATTTTTGACCAAATTCAAACTTGGCCATAATTTAGGCTTGGGCTTAGGCTCAGGCTTAGGGCTTAGGCTTAGTATGGGGCTTAGGCTTAGGCTTAGTATCAGGCGTAGGCTTAGGCTTAGGTTCAGGCTTAGGCTCAGGCTTAGGCAATAAAAAATCGAAATTTTCAGAAAAAATCCTGCCAGCTTAGCCTAGAGCATCCTGCCAACTAAGCCTAGACGATGCCTTAAAACATCATAACGCACTCAAAACTATCCAAAAACAGAGATTATAGCCAATTTTGGCTTCGAACTTTGGCCTACGTTCACTTTCAAAAACACTGAAAATGCAATTTGCAAGGGGTCATAGCTCGGAAAATCCAAATTTGTGGATAGGGGAGGGGTTCTATTACAAAAAATGCGTCCCTCAAGGTGCTCTACTCCAAAAAATAGGTCCACTATTTTTCCCCCCCAACTGCACTTGATCCTATCTCCCAAACCCACGGGGGTTTAAAATTGAACGCTCTTTCGAATAGGCTAGGTTAGAAGTTTGTTGGATGTAAACTTTAGCTGGAAATCAAACTTTGTCCAAAAATTAAACTTTACCTGAAAAATTTTGCGCAAAATTGGATTCACAAAAAATCCTGCCAGCTTAGCCTAGAGAATCCTGCCAACTAAGCCTAGACGATGCCTTAAAACATCATAACGCACTCAAAACTATCCAAAAACAAAGATAATAGCCATTTTTAGCTTCGAACTTTGGCCTACGTTCACTTCCAAAAACACTGAAAATGCAATTTTCAAGGGTTCATAGCTCAGAAAATCCAAATTTCTGGATAGGGGTTCTATTACAAATAATGCTTCCCTCAAGGTGCTCTACTCCAAAAAATAGGTCCACTATTTTCCCCCCCCACAGGAAAACTTTTTCCGGAAAATTTCCGGAAATTTTCGGGAAAAAAAATTTCCGGTAAATTTCCGGGTTTTTTCCGGATTTTTTTCTTTTGTGCCCTGCCGAATTTCCGGAAATTTTCCGGAAAATTTCCGGTTTTTTTCGGGTTTTTTCCCGAAAATTTCCGGCAATTTTCCGGAAAATTTCCGATTCCCAGTCTCACTTTCCGGAAAATTTCCGGACTTTTTCCGGATATTTTCCGGTCAACGCCAAACTGTTGCCGGATAATTTCCGGAAAATTTCCGGGTTTTTTCCGGAAAATTTCCGGGTTTTTTCCGGAAAATTTCCAGGTTTTTTCCGGGCTTTTTCCGGATAATTTCCGGGTTTTTTCAGGATAATTTCCGGGTTTTTTCCGGATAATATCCGAATTTTTTCCGGATAATTTCCGGGTTTTTTCCGGAAAATTTCCGGGTTTTTTCCGGAAAATTTCCGGGCTTTTTCGAAATAATTATCGGGTTTTTTCCGGAAAATTTCCAGGTTTGTTCCGGGCTTTTTCCGGATAATTTCCGGGTTTATTCCGGAAATTTTCCGGATAATTTGCGGGTTTTTTCCGGAAAATTTTCGGGTTTTTTCCGGATAATTTCCGGGTTTTTTTCCGGATAATTTCCGGGTTTTTTCCGGAAAATTTCCGGGTTTTTTCCGGAAAATTTCCGGGCTTTTTCGGGAAAATTTCCAGGTTTTTTCCGGAAAATTTCCAGGTTTTTTCCGGGCTTTTTCCGGATAATTTCCGGGTTTTTTCCGGAAATTTTCCGAATAATTTCCGGGTTTTTTCCGGAAAATTTCCGGTTTTTTTCCGGATAATATCCGAATTTTTCCGGATAATTTCCGGGTTTTTTCCGGAAAATTTCCGGGTTTTTTCCGGATAATTTCCGGGTTTTTTTCCGGAAAATTTCCGGGTTTTTTCCGGAAAATTTTCGGGTTTTTTCCGGAAAATTTCCGGGTTTTTTCCGGAAAATTTCCGGGCTTTTTCGGGATAATTTTCGGGTTTTTTCCGGAAAATTTCCAGGTTTTTTCCGGGCTTTTTCCGGATAATTTCCGGGTTTTTTCCGGAAATTTTCCGGATAATTTCCGGGTTTTTTCCGGAAAATTTCCGGGTTTCTTCCGGAAAATTTCCGGGTTTTTTCCGGATAATTTCCGGGTTTTTTTCCGGAAAATTTCCGGGATAATTTTCGGGTTTTATCCGGAAAATTTCCAGGTTTTTTCCGGGTTTTTTCCGGATAATTTCCGGGTTTTTTCCGGAAAATTTCCGGGTTTTTTCCGGAAAATTTCCGGGCTTTT
>JASANF010004212.1:0-71741 GCA_030248245.1 Trissonchulus sp. WLG1_4 | reverse complement strand
GGCGGTTCTGGGGGGTGAGCCACCGGGGGGGGGGGGGGTTGCGGAGCAAGTTTTCCGCTCATTTTTACTCCGTGAGCCGCCAATTTCGCTTCGTGAGCCACTGATTTTTGGTTCGTGAGCTACCTTCAACGCATTCTGGGGGGGGGTCAAGCACCTGTCTGGGGGGGGGGGGGTGACGATTAGCGAACGACCGGAGGTAAAATTTTGCCGGAGCCGGATACAAAATGCCGGAGCCGGAGGCAGTGTTTTACAAAAAAATTTCAATTAGTAAAAAATGTTGACAATACTGTGAAAAAAATTTTAAATTTTTTTTCGAAACAGCATTTTTTAATGTTTCAACAGTCACGCCCCATTTCTATACACATGTCTTTACACACTCATACGACCAGTGGTCACTGACTGGTCCCGTTTTTTGTGATCTCACAAAAAATTTTCATCAACATTGATAAAACGTCAAAAATTTGGTCAAATTGACCAGTATGGCATTTTGACTGCGGTGCCAAGGGCAGGTGTCAGGAGTCAGAGGGAGCTGGTTGTTCAGGCCTTCAGGGTGTCCGTCTTGCAAAATTGTCAAGAATATATATACCTATATAAGAATATATGCACCCAAAAAAATAGACAAATTTGGAAAAGATTGCACTTTGTAGAAGATACGACGCCGTAAATGTCTGTAGCTTCCGGGGAATATATACCGCCCGCCCCCCCCCCCCCGACATCTGTAATTTAGTCGTATATCAGCCACGTTGTAACCATGAAAAAATCTTTAGGGGGAATGACTTTTCGATTTTTTGTAATGGGTGAAAATTAACTTTTTTGCTATTTTAACACAAAAATTTGCGAAAGAACAGCACATGCACATGCAAACATATTTGACCGGCCGAAAACATCAGAGCTAAAACTCAAGTTCAAATCACTAAGTCACATAGTTACAAGCTTATAGGGGTCTGGGGGCGGCAGCGTGAGTGTGAGAAACTTTTGATTTTTAGGTCGACTTTAGTCGATTGGAGACGTAAAAATACACATTGTTAGAGAGGGGTAGTCATCTCCATCACAACTGGCAGTAATATAAGTACTGTAATCGACTAACTGCTTCGTTAATCTTGCGATTTTTTCTCAAAATTTGAACTTTTGGCCAAAGTTTGAACAATGAAAATTCTCCGGCTCCGGAGCCGGAGGCTCAAATCCGGCCGGAGCCGGAGCCGGAGCCTCCGGTCGATCGCTAGTGACGATGCCTTCTGGGGGGGGGGGAGTGAAAACCCCCCACGCCCATGTATGGTATTAGGGGATTTGGGTCGATCAGTAGAGGGTCTGAAACCTGTGATTTTTCATTAATGTTTATGTTGCTCTGTCAGCGTAATTATTTTTCTTCTTTGTCCAGATTATTATGCTCCTCCACTGCGCTAGGTATTTTGTAAAAATAAGCGGTGCCCAGAAACCCAGCTGCTCAAACTTTATTTCAAACCCTATACCGCCCTTTATGACGGCCAAAAAAACCCAAAAATGAGCTAAAAAGTGCACCAAGTTCAACTCATTAGTTGACTTGAACTTGACTGCGACAAAAATTGCTACATGAAAAATGTTTGTTAGAAAAGTTGTCAATGAGACAGCCAGGGCATACCATACCTAATACAGTTGAGTTTATTGTTAATTTAATGGCAACGGTTTCAGATGAGCTGAAGCGTCGCAGCCCGCCGGCCTACAAACGAATTCGCGATGCGCTGGCCAATGAGGAGAAAATGATGCACGTGTTCTGCAATGAGCTGCACATCGAGACGCACACGGGCACGGAGCCGGGAGTCAGCGGGGAGGAACGGGCCCAGAAAGCTCTGTTCAAACTGGTGCTGCTTTTGCTGGCATATTTAGGTTTTTTGAGGGGGTTTGAGGGTACGATGAAAGGGGGGATGTGGGGGAAGAGCCCCTCCTCCACAAACCGGTCCCAGGGTGGGGAGGTGGGTTTCCGCCAGAAGTAAAAAAGGGTGAGGGTCCTGGCGCGTCCAACATTTTCGGGCCAAAATCTCTAGTTCAGCAGTTCAACAATTACTGTTTTTTTCTTTTGGCCTTGAATAATGAGAATTTTTGATTTGAAATTTAAACGACTTTTACTTCAATTTTGGCAAAAATATTGTCAGAAGCGTAAATTTTTTGGCCAACAGGGGGCGGGGAGGGGTTCCCATAATTTTAGTGCTATTACATGTATATTATGGATCAGACATTATTTATGGGCGAAAAACACTTTGTATGTGCGTACGCTTCACTAATAAATTTAATGTAAAAATGAGAACGTAAAAATCACAGCACAGACATAGCTACAGTGAAAAAGTCCTTACTGAACCGTTGTTTTGGAAAAAATGTATTATGCTCAGTACCCATCGGGAATTAGGGGGAGATTTGCTTCAAAATTTTTTTTTAATTTATACCAGTGAAGTGACAAAAATTAAGGAAAATGTAGTAAAAGTTGGGCCGCTTCAGACAATTTAACTTTTTTATTTCCCAATTTATTTTTTGTATATCATTAATTTGCGGTTTATTGTATTTATTTGTGGTTTTTGTATATCATTTTTTTTATTAATTTGTATATCATTAACTAGTGTTTAGGTTTTTTGTTGACTGTAAATAATTACGAGTTTGCAACCACATTTTTTATTATCTTTTTCAGATCAGATGGTATGAGGATCATATTCAGAAAAACATTTCCGGATCAAAGATCACTGTGACATTTTTAACTAATGATTCTGATTCCAAGCAAAAAGCTGTAGATCAGGGTATTGTTGTTTTCTGTGGTTGTGTTTTTTTGATATTTTGCTTTTGCTTCTGGTGATTATGATTTCGCCTTTCCAAAATATTACTTATGGTTAATAAGTTATTAATACAATTATTTAGTGCCTCGATTAATTATTAAATTAATAAATTTAAGCCTTAAATTAAAATTTATTTAACCATCGATTCATACTTACAGCTATGTCCGTTCAGCTGGCAAAAAACTCGAAAAGATGACAACTTACTGTTGTAGCTGTGTGTGTTAATTGTTCTTCACGTTCAGCCAAAATATATTTTCACTAGCTTTTCAGAATGTAGTAGATTTCCTAATAAATCAGTCAATATTTCTATTTTTGTACCTACCATTTATTTTATTTCAGGTCTGCTAGCGTATACGGTTGCCGAATATGTGGCCAAGTTGTCTGATAAGTATCCAATGCTGTCGGAAAAGCTGTCCACTCGAGAAACAATGGACGTGAGCGGTCAGCCTGTGACCGGTCGCGGTCGAATGCTGTTTCCGGAACACCGGAAATTGAGTGAACTGAATTCAGGCTTGCGGACCGGAAAGTATCACCAAGGCTCAGTTCAGGTGGGATTTGTTTGTGAAAAGGATAGATTTAATAATTATTACGGATAAAAAAGTTCTGAAATTCGCATCAAGCAAGATGACAGATGAGATGTATTGTTAACTTAGATAACCAAAAAGCTAGTAGCCAAATTATAGGGGATCAGGGTCAGGTTAGGGGGAAGCAATCCCACCCCCTTGACGCCCATGTACGTTAGTAGCTGATAGTATTTTACTGGACTAAAGACAATAGCTAAGATTTCCAGAAATGTTTTAAAGTTTGCTGTTTGGATCTTTTCTTTTTCATCTCCATGAACATCCTAATGAAACATTATTTGTATTTTGTCGATCACCAGCTTGACTTATATTTAGTTCAACTTAACCACCTTTTGTGAATTCCAGCCAGTGTTTTTTAAGTACCATTTTGGATTGTGATTTCAAATTTTTATTTCTTTCTCAATTGTAATATTTCTTGTATAGTTTATAACTAAAAAACACTGCAAAATAATAATATAGCGATGTTTGTTTGACAGGTAAACCGGGACAACTACTTGGAAGCGTCAGTCTACATCGAAGGCCAAGAGGAGCCGATTCTGATCCAAGGCTTGCTGAATCTGAACCGCTGCGTTCACGGCGACATTGTGGCTGTGGAAATGTTGCCCAAGGCTGAGTGGTCCATTCCGGCGGCCATTCTCAAAACCCTAGACGCTGAACAAGCCGTGGCTGAAACTGACGACCCTGGCGATGAACTGAAGGTTGTTCTTTGGCGTATTTTTCTTTAATGTTTATGTATATTTTATTAAATTTTTGGTGCATCTTGCTTCATATTATTTATTTTAGTTGAGGTGATTTCATTCAAGTTTACTTTTTGTGTTGTGTGTTTAAGTGCCCTTTGCGTTATATTAGTTTTTTTTACTTTATTTCAAATTTTCAAGTATGTATGCTTCAATTTATTTTGCAGTTAATACTGTTCATTTAGTGTGGTTTACAGTTTTTTTATGGAATATTTTATCGTTTTCTCATTACTATCATGCGTACGTTTGTCGGTTGATTTAGAGAATTAATCCACTGCAGTATTTGTAACATTTGATTGTGATGAATATTGTTGTTTTGTTAAATAGAAATGAAGAAAAAAGGAGCTAATTTTTTTCATCTCATTAATCGTTTTCAGTCAGGCTAATATGGAATAATTACTGTCTAACTTTTAAACAAGCTATTTTTTCTAATGTTTTTTTATTTGTTTTTTTACTTAACATTTTTTTTCAGTCAGACGATTTTTCAAAATAATTAACTTACTGTCAGTCTAACTTTCAAAAAAGCTACGTTTTTAAAAAAATCTTTTTCACTTTATTATTTGTTTTTCTTTTTTTATTTATGTATTTTTTGTTTATTTTTCTAGCCAGACGAAGACTCGGAGCTGAGGTCAGCCCTGCCCAGTTCCCAGACGTCCCACCGGGTTCCCACGGGCCGCGTGGTGGGCATCATCAAGCGCAACCGGCGTCCCTATTGTGGGATCCTGCAAAAGTCCCACGTTCCCGGAGCCATCAGTCACCTCTTTCTCCCGGCTGAACGGCGGGCACCTAAAATCAGAATACAAACACGACAGGCGGATGTGCTCTCCGGGCAGCGCATCATTGTGTGCATTGACAGCTGGCCCAGAGATTCTAGGTAGAAAATTTGGGAATGATATATATATTTTTATTTTTTATTCGTGAAAAATTGGGAATAGTCATTTATTTTATACATAAAAAGTGTGAATAATTATAATAACTTTTTGTTTATTATTTGAGAAGTTGTGATTATTTTTTTGTTAATAAAAACATTTTGAACATGACTCGAAAAAGCAATGTGGGTATGAGAAGCCAAGAAATATGAGCGACCAAATAGATTCTGGGCAGTGCGCCCATAAACAACATGCAGATATTACATGTCGCAGGTGTCTGGAAGCAGACCGCCTCGAGATTATTTTGACAGTTTTTGAGCTTAATTTAGCCAATATAGCACGTATCGGACCGAGCAAAAAAAATGGTCCCGTGGTCCAAGTGTGGATCAAGTTCCCTATCGCTTTGGTTTTTGTTTTATCTAACTTTTTTATCAGACTGTAGTTAATTTGGTACGTGAATTGGACCATGAAGGGTGTATTTCACGAAGGTAGTTTTACTAAACCATGGTTTTACGTACGTTTTTATGATATGATTTGCAAATAATTGCATTACGAAATTTCGCCTGACTCGTTGCGAATTTCGCAGATTTTCTTAAACCATGGTTTTAGCGCTGTTGAAATTTGAAACTTGCAGCGCAGCAGGTCTGTTTTTCTGAAATTTCAACTGAGCTAAAACCATAGGTTTAGAAAATCTACGAAATTCGTAACGAATCAGGCGAGAATTAGTAATGAAAATGTGTGCAAATCATATACAAACGTACGTAAAACCATGGTTTAGTAAAACCACCTCTGTGAAATCCACCCAATATGTTTAATAGTCTGTCAGATTATCTGCTAGAACACTATTGTTTTTCCTGATGCGCCACAGTGCAGCAGGCTTCTTTAGAATGAGTCTGTCGGATAATAACGTGTATTGTGAAAGGATTTGTGTGTGCGTTTGTGTATGTTTTAACTAATGTGATTGGGCGGGTGTAGGTGAACGTGAGTGTGCGCTCAAAATGTGTCTGTCCCGCTGCTGTGTCAATGTATGGTAGTCTGTAGTTAATTGTCAGCTGTAAATACGTATGTACGTTTGGCTTAGGTACGTACGTATTCATTTCCAAGCCCCTCGTGTGTCATTATTTTCCAGCATATGCAATCTAATTTGCATCATGTCTGTACGTGCCGTTAGTGCATGTTTGTGCGTGTGTGTTTGTGTTTGTGTGGGCGGGTACTGTATGTGGTGGGCTGAAAGTATATATGGGTGCATCGAAAATACGACATTATGTATGTGCAGTTCACAAAGTCGGCACCGGAATGTTTCAGCAGTAATATATAAGGGCTGTTGAAGCAAAGTCTACTATGGCTTCTTGAGGTGTACTGCTTGGATCAAAAGGACAGACGCATTGTCATATCGCGACTGTTATGCCCGTAGTCTTGTCCTTAAAGACATAGGGACAAGAGCAAGGCAGTTTTGGTCAGCTGGTGTGCAGCATTGATCGAATTGTTTCGTGGACTTTTTGCATACAAACTGAACTTGACCCTGCCATTCAACATGCTAAGGGGTCTTGTCATTAGGTCATTAGGTGTCAGTTGTCAGGCCTTGAAAATGTGCGTTGCACAACTCGGCCAAGTTCAAGGCGGGGCAGATTGGGGCTTAAGACCTCTTAAGACCACTTAAGCCGTCTAAAAGGCAGCCTTAATCTGCCTCGTCTTAATGACAAGACCCCTAAGCTAAAAATTTGGCACATTTCTACAGGTAGTTTTTTGGAGTTGTTTAAGGACAGAACTATAGGGACAAGCATAAGGACGAGTATGAATCGGGCTTTAGTTGTTTTAATTGATGTTTGTGCGCACAGACCTTATGTAATATAGGCTGGAATTCAAAATGGCTTAAAATTTTAGTGTTTCAAGCCCAAATTTAAGTGTCTCACTAACATTTAAGGAACAGTTTAGTGTTGTGTTAGGTTGTGAATTCCAGCCATAGAAAACACAGTTTCAGAACTAAGGTCCCGATAATCATTTTCGGTCATTGTCTATTATGGTTGTTTGCAGCGCGGCAGGTTTTTCATTTCACGAAGTGATAATATAGGTTTGATATTTCCACGTCAATTTTGCATTGGGCTTTGCTTGTTCTAGATATCCGCAGGGCCATTTTGTGCGCGCTTTGGGAGAGCTAGGCGACAAAAGCACCGAAAACGAAGTGCTACTTTTGGAACACGATGTGCCGCACGAGGCATTTAGTCAGGCGGTACTCAACTGCCTGCCAAAACTGCCATGGATCATCACAGAGGAAGATGAAAAGGTATGACGCAGGTTTTTTGTAGTTTAATAAGTGGGGGGGGGGAGAATATTTTGACCCTTAATTTGTGACGTGTGTCAGTTTTTTTATAAAATCTGCTGCTGTCGGGAATACAACTCACGTAATCAACAAATGGGAAATGCATAGAACGGATTTAGAATAGAATAGAATTGTTTGTTTTGCCGATAACTCATAAAATGTCTGTGACGGCAGACATATAAATTTCCTTGGCATCTATTTATTATTATTAAATTTTATTCCCTCTATGCTCTATTGGGTAAAAATTTCAAAATATTTACCTTAATATTGTTATACGGCATTAACTATTAATTAAGCAAACAATATTTAATTTAATCCCTTCAAAGGTCACGAAACAGGTCGCTGGCCCCCCCTTGCCGACATTGCTTCATAAGTTGATGTTTCAGGCGCGAGAAGACCTACGGCATCTGAATATTTGCAGCGTGGACCCCCCTGGTTGTACGGACATAGACGACGCCCTACACTGTCACCCCCTGCCCAATGGCAACTACGAGGCGGGGGTGCACATTGCGGATGTGTCCCATTTTGTGACGCCTGGTATGATGAATTATTGCTAAGACTTGTTTGATTCAGACTAGTCCTTGTCTGAATAAGAACAGCCTAGTTGTTTTATTCGGATAAAACTAAAATCTGACCAAAAAATAACATACAATACGTGATTTCATTACGAAAAGAATTGATTGCAAACATCAAGGGTACAGCGAGTAGTCAAGAAAATCACGCCACCTGTTTTGTTTGTGTTCAGCAATAATTTTTGGTCAGACTTCAGCAAGGAGCCTGTTGCTTAAATTCACAAGTCTTACCATTATTGTTACAGTTGTATAAGTGCAAAGTCAGGCGACTCGTTTACGAATTCATCCTATTAAGTCATTGCGAATTACCTAATTTTGCACTTGTTACACAATACGTAAGACTTGTAAAGTTGAGCAACAGGCACCTATCCAGTTGGTTTCTGTTTGAGGCACAGCCATGGACGCGGAAGCTGCGTCTCGCGGCACAACGGTCTATTTGGTCGACCGGCGAATCGACATGCTGCCAGAGCTGCTCTCATCGAATCTGTGCTCTTTGCGCGGCGGCGAGACCCGCTTTGCCTTCTCCTGTATCTGGGAACTGACGCCCGAGGCGGACATAGTGGGCGTACGCTTTTGCAAGTCAATCATTCGCTCCAAAGCTGCGCTGACGTACGCAGAAGCGCAGTTGAAGATTGATCACGCACCTGAGACAGACGCAATTGCGTCAAGTCTCAGACGGCTGAATCAGCTGGCCAAACGGCTGAAAGCCAAACGTATGTCCAGCGGGGCGCTAAGCCTAGCCAGTTTGGAGATTCGATTCAATGTGGACTCGGAAACACACGACCCGATCGATGTGCAAACCAAACAGCAGCTGGAGACAAATTCCATGGTCGAAGAATTTATGCTTTTGGCCAATATTAGGTTTGGAACTTTGGATTAAACTATTTTACAGATTGGTTTATTTATATTAACAATTTAATTTTTTTACTAGGTTTATTAATTTTGTAAAAATTGTGTTTACCTATTATAATCAGACGTTGTTTCCGCGTTTATTATAACTTTTTGAGATACACAATGTATATAATTACCTATTATGATTTTAAATGTTGTTGCCGCGTGTATAACTTTTGCTACACAGTGATACAATGAACTTTTATAAGAGATACACTGTGTAATATTAAAGGTCAAACGAGACCTTTGACTCAAAAACCATCGATTGGCGGCTCACATAAAGCCTGTTTCACACGATGGGGAAAAACGTGGGGAATCCCCACGTGGGGCACCCCATGTGACACCCCAAGGGGTGCCCCGTGGGGCACCATGTGGCATCGTGTGACACCCCATGGGGTGCCCAGAGGGGCACCATGTGGCACCGTGTGGTGTCCCCCGGGGATTCCCCTGGGGTAACGTATTCACACGATGGGGCATAAACGCGCGGGAGTTTGAATTTTTAGGCGCGTAAACGGTCATAATACTAAGTATTAACGAAGATATTACATTGAATTTTGACATATGATATGTGTCTTGGGCATAAATTACGTGTAAGAATTTATAAAAATTATTCAAATTTTGTGGCTTACTTAAATATAATTCATGAGCTACGTATTCGTAACAGCCGTAATAGACTAGCCAAATGAGAAAGAATTAACTCAAATGATTGAGTTTAAGCCCTAAAATTGTCCTTTAAGCATTTGTATAAAGTCACGTGATCATCAACAGTGCTCACTAATTGGCTGTCGCATGTGGTGCCACATGGAAAAACGCACGGCGAGCGATACTGATTTTCCCCGCGCGGGGCACCCCATGGGGTGTCACACGATGCCACATGGTGCCCCTCGAGGCACCCCGAGGGGCACCATGTGGCACCCCATGGGGTGCCCCAAGGGGCACCCCACGCGTTTTCCCCATCGTGTGAAACAGGCTTAAATAAAACATCAAAATTAGTCAAGATCTTCAGACCTCTGCGTTTTCAGTATCACAGGGTTTAGCAGTAATTTTTGGTCCGTCTTGACTGAATTTCAAGCACCTTGATTTCAGCGTTGCCAAGCGTATAGTGGAGGAGTTTCCGGCCTGTGCTGTCCTGCGAAGGCACCCGACCCCGGCCCCGGCCAACTACAAGCCTATCATCGAAGCGGCCGCCCGGCGCGGCCTGAAAGTTGTGGCCGATAGTGGCAAAGCCTTGGCCGAATCGCTTGATCGGGCCGTACTGCAGTCTAATCCCTACTTCAACACCATGCTGAGGATTCTAACCACCCGTTGCATGACCCAGGCTGTCTATTTTTCCTCCGGCACCCTAGAGCCGGCCCAGTATTTGCATTTCGGCCTCGCTGCGTCGATCTATACGCACTTTACGTCTCCAATCAGACGATATGCGGACCTGATGGTGCATAGGCTCTTGGCGGCGGCTATTGGGGCTGGTCAAACTTGGACAGCACTTTTGGACAAAAATGTCACCCAGTCTGTGTGTAATAATTTGAACTACAGGTAGCGGCAAACGTTGACTATGGTTTAATTTATTATGGGATTCTCCGGCCAAATTTTGGAAAGCTTTCAATTTTGTAATCGACAAAAAATATGCTAACTTTTGCTATAATTTCGAAAAAACTGCCATTTTGACCAAATTTTGGTCATATTTTTGGGAGTCTCTCCCCCCCCCCCCCCGCGCGCTTAGTTCTGAGGGGGTCACCCTACCCGTTCTGTCCCTCTGACATACGAGTTCGACCCTAGGTGCAACCGATTCGAACATTAGAGGGTTCCTATCATTTCGTCCTCAAGCTATTCCAAAAAACCTGCCGTATATGAGTTGTTGGTGTTTTTCTTTTTGTTTATCTTGTTGCTTTTTTTGTTATTCTTCATGGGTTGGTTTTGATCTGCTAGTATTATAACGATGTTGGCTGGTGAAATAATAAATGAAATTAAATGAAACCTAGCAGGAAAAATATGCCAACTTCTTGCTTGAATTTGACATTTCGATATCCTGTGCAAAAAGTTACCCAAAACGCTTTTCACAACAGCTGATCAAAATTTATTCTTGTTCTTGCCCCTGTGTCCTTAGGGACGAGTATGAACCGAGATTTAAGCTCACGGTTGCTTTAGTCTAACCACAAGTATTTTAGCTTAGCTTATGTAAATGGGTGCCAACCATATCTGTGAAGAAAGGGTTCGTGCCCCCCCCCCCCCTTCGTCACACGGAACAAGCCTCTCATATGGGGAGGGGAGAGTTTAATTAATGTAATCCAGAGGATATAATTTATGAACAGGCCTCGAGTGACTGGTGAAGTTTTAATGGGCAATATTAGTCGTTTTATTTTTAGGCATAAAATGGCTCAATACGCCGGTCGTGCTTCAGTGCTGCTGAACACTCATTTGTTTTTCAAGGACAAAGAAGAGATCTTGGAGGGATACATTTTGTCCATTCGCAAAAATGCTTTCCAGGTCCGTGTTATTGCGTATGCTTCACAGTACTGTCAAGAGTAAATGGTATTTAATTAGTAAAATAATAGCCAGAGTACATTTTTAACCAAACAGGAGCTGCAAAAAAGTAAATAAACGAGCAAATAAGCAGACAAAACACTAAACACTGAAAACAGATACAAATAAATACGGATACACATAAAGATAAAACACTAAACTAATGACTTATGGTAAGGAAAAGTATATGAGTGATCACCAAAGTGCTATATTCCTGACGCAATTAGATATTGTGTTGAACAACCAATCAGCGCACAGATTCTGCGTAACACACGTTCATTTAAATTATTTTGCAGGTGCTGGTGCCGAAATACGGTCTGGAATCGGCGGTCTATCTGGGCGCGGACAACAAAATCGTTCAGTTCGACCCGGATACTCTCACGCTGACGGCCGGGGACATTAAACTGCAAATGTTTGATCCGGTCACCGTTAAAGTAGGCCATCATAATTGAGAGCATATAGTTTTATGGGAGAACTTTATCAGAAAACTTTGTGAAGACTTCTGAAACAATTTATGTACTTGTAATTACCTTCTCTTCAGTTCTCCCATTACTTCAGTTTATGTAGGACTTTATGTAAAGTCTATGAGAAGCTTCTGAAAGTATACACTGCTTGTCAAAAAAGATAGGTGAATAATAGCTGATAGATAGACACCCCCTTGAGTTGAAAAGGAAGCATAAATCTGCATTAATGTTAATGACTTGATGGATTAACAAACAGTTAGATTTTACATTACATTTAGTACAGGTAAGGTTAAAAAAGCCAATTATCTAGGATATCTTTTCGATTCGAGTGGAGAAAGTGCTTCAATTTTCAACGACTTACAAAGAACGCACCAAATAATTTTTGAAGCAGACATTACAAAAAACTTGAAAAAAAAAGATTTCGGGCAAATTTTTAGTTTTCCAGCATTACGGATAGGGGCTTGACCCGATGGGTCTAATTTTAGGGGGGGGGCTTGTCCTGGAATGTCAAATCTCGGTGGGGGGGCTTGCCTGCATGCACATGTATGCATATTATGGTCCCAGTTCTAACTACTGACTTATTTTTTATTTCAGCTTTCTCTGGACTCTAGCAACGTGCAGCACCGCAAGCTGAAGATGGAATTGGTGAAGCCAGTGATTCCCGGATTCAGCGTCAGCGGAATCCTAGATACAGCCGACCCAGACGAACCCGCCGTCAAGCGACAAAAACTTTAGCAACTTTTTTGTTGTTTTTATGCTTTATTGTTGTTTATGTTTTACTGTTGTTACTGTTAATAAAGATTAACTTTTATTATTTTTTGTCTGGTGCTGAGTATTATAGATGTTTCAGAAACCGAAATTATGGCTTTGCTAGGGCTGGCATGGTGGCAAAATCGCTATGCGTATACACGATTTTTGAGGGGACTGTCTGCGTGTAAACATTACCAGTATTAACTGCGTGGATTTGCTAGTTATCTGTATTTGCGTTTACCTACACGTTTAGCATCCAGCTAGTAAATAAATAGTTATGTACGGATACTAACCATGGTAACGGATTTACGGTTTATGACTACCATTGAAGGTTTTTTTAGTAGTGATGTTCAAGTTAACAAGATTTTAAATCAGTTGTTATTTTTACAAAAATTAAACCAGTTAATGCAAAATTAAATCAGTTATGTTAACTGATTTTAGGTACATGCTGAAATTGTTGAAAATGTCGATTCTAACATTTTTACTCAAAATGTCTGAATGTTTTTAAAATGGAAGGAGGTCTATTACTATATTTTAAACAAGTAGGCCCCAAAAGGGGCAAGGTTCCTTCCCCGGTGTCTACCTTTCAGGTTTAAATGAATTAGTTCTCTATTTCATACTTACCGTAAGCTGCTATACCTACTTCGTATCTTACTCTACTTTATAACTAGCTTTTTTCTAACTTAATCTAAATATGTAGTACGTACAAAAAAGTGCTGCAGGATGTTAAGCATCCCGCTGCACGAGCCACTTGGCTCAAAAGTGACACTTTGATCTGAGCTGAGAAAATCAGCTCTAAGAACAAGAAGCGATAAACACTGTTTTCTAATGGCTCTTATATACTGCTGGTGAAACATCCCGGTGCCGATTTTGAAAAAGTACATTGTTACAGCAGTGTACATCGATTATTGATTTTTCTGCATATACGCAGACAAAAATCAGCAGGCAGCTCCCAAGCTGAAAATACACGTAAAACATACTGGCTATGCAGCCTGCTCAGTAGCGTTAAACGCTATGAGCAGTTAATATCAAAAAAACAATAGTTCCTTCTCTAGAAGGAACAAAAACAACAGTGATCATTTTTACATGCGTATACTGCAATATACAGTTGTGTAGTGTGCAGTACTACAGTGCAGTAACGACGCAGTAACGACTAACGACGTGGGCTGAGCTAAAAGGCTACCACGATCTGAATAACTGAAATGGTTAATAATTTTTCCTGGGTGGATTTGAGTACGCGTCCCCTTTGGGTCATTTTTGGCCACTAATGTGCAACGCATCAACAGTGCTACTGTTGTAACTTTGAGGGCTGCCACTATTGGAGGTTGACAATTTCACGAAAAGAAATACTCTCTTTTACCGCTATACGCTGAATTACACCAAACTAACATGCGCGCAAATTACGCAGTTTTGCAGTGTTTTCCTTCACGTTTTTATTTCAGTTTTACGTCATGTGAGGCCTGGCTTTGCATTGCAGATTGTTGCATCAGCCAATGAGATCGCTCCATGAAGAGCAAGCCATAGAAGGAGCTAACAAACAGTTATCATCTTCAATTTTCCAAATTGTAAATTAGCACATTGCCTAATTGCTGGAAAATTATATAGGTATACACGCACATTAGGGCTTGACGTATTTCATGCTCTAAAACGTTTTTAGCTTTAAAAACTGACTTAGTCATAACTGGGGCTATCTTCAATGTTGAGACTTTTCTAGACCGACAAGGATTGCGGTCGGTTTAAGTGACCCAGACCCAAAATCTGTGAGGGGGACACGTGCGGCTCGAGTTTTAGGGACCGTATTGGAGGCGCGCACACGCAGTTTTTATTGTGCTTAGTTTTTCCCGTTTTCATATTGTTTTTATTGTAAATTCTGCCCACTGTTCTGTAACTTTTGTGTTTCGTTGCCTTTCGTGTCAATAAATTGATCTGTTTATAAACGGTTATTTAGGGGTAGTTTGTGCAGTTCAGGTAGTTCGTTTCTGGTCTTAGTCAGGCCCTGTAGGCGTTGTGGTTTCGCCTTGACGCCTGTGGTAGTGTGGTGGAACGGACTTGCCGTTGAGTGATTTCCTGGCGACTGTTCTGTAAAACCTTGGCGTTATTCTCCGAATCGAAGGGCTTGGGCACTGGTCTATTCTGCCCGGTTCGCACTCTGCGAAATATGTCAGCCTCCATTAGTCCCCCGGTTCAGGCTTTAACACTATCACGCTGGGCAGAAGGTGTTGTACTCTTTTCATTATGCACTATTTGTGGCTAAAATACATCGACCAAATAAGAAACGTGCATATCAAGCGAAGGCTCTCTTGTCTCTTCATATGTGGGTAAAAATATGTCTAGACACGGCATGTCTGCTGTCACTATTCAAAGTTACATTCCTGCTGCAGGACTGAATTTTCCTATAATCAGTTATACGCTGAACTGATTTTTTATTTTCAGTTACGAGCTTAACTGAAAATAAAATCAGTTTTGAGCTTAACCGAAAAATCAGTTAACTGATTTAAAATAGTTTTCGCCTTGCGGAGTCTAATTCAGTCAAGTTATCGGTTAAAGTTACGGCTCAAAATATTTTTATGTAAGTTAAAAGTTAGCTTTCAGAAATTAAATCAGTTAACTTTAACTCACAACTTTTTTTAAAAGTTATCAGATATCAGTCAACTGAAACACCCCTACTTATTAGAAACAGTGCTTAATATATAGCCTATTACGTATGGTGTGAATACAGTGTTTAATGTATTTCTGACAGTGCTTTATTACATAGCATAAGTATAAGTGCTGTAAAAGTAAGATTTATCAGTAGGTATATAAATAAAACAACTTCAAATTAACCACATATGAGAAATTTCATGAGGTAAAATAACACTTACCGTATTTCCTCGAATAGAACCCCAGGGCTTTTATTATTTCGTGAGAATTCTAATGGGGGTTCTATTCAAGGCAGGGTTTCTATTCAAGGCAGGGGCTTTATTTTTTCGTGAATATTCAGATGGGGGCTTTATTTTTTCGTGAATATTCAGATGGGGGCTTTATTCAAGGCAGGGGCTCTATTCGAGGAAATACGGTAAGGTGGTAGTTACGTTTTCGAAGTTTTTGCAATAATTCAGAAGTTGCTTGATCGAACATAATCAAATTTGGCACGAACATTGCGAATGCAAATAACAATATTTCAGCGAATTTTGACATTGATTGAAACTTATACGGCTAATTTATAGCCCAAAAACTGGATTTTTTGTGTATTTTTTGAGGACTTACAAAATTGTATGCAAATTTTTGTGGCTCTCACACTACTAAAAAACGCCATTCAAAAAAGGTCTAACCCATTTTATTTTAAGAATATTTTTAGCTAAAATATGACATATTTCTGTTAGTCGTTCTAGGCGATCTGTAACTTTGAAGTTTTTTTACCTCAATTCTGACTTCTCATGCCAATATCACAAAATACCAATAATCACTTGGCACCATAATTTACATACATATAGTCCCTTATGCATTTATTTCACCCGCAAAATTTGGTTAGTATATGTCACAGCAGCCAAGAGCATTGGCAGTGTTAATAACCCCCTTCAAAAATTGCAAATTTTCTTCAGTCTCCTGAAACATCATTTTTTAATCTTTTGTCCGCCATTTTTTCAACGGGTACGGGCAAACTGTGCTTAATGTAATATTAGCTGGCACCAATGAGGCCCTATTTAACTAAATTAAAAAATTTTTAATAATCCGTCCTTTCTGAGCACAATGAGTGATTTCAGTTGAAGTAACAAATACCCTTGTACCCATGCAAAAGACCGCTTGTAAATTGATGTAGTAATTGCTACAAAATAAAACTTTGACAAAAGCTGCGAAAATGTAACTACCACCTTAAGTATGAATTAGTACACAAAAATAGGATATGACAGCGCAAAATCCTAAGGGCCTGTAGTGAGCGTGTTTTGTACGGTAAAACCCTGCTGTTTAAGGCTGTTTTCGTTAACTGGTATAATTTTCGGACCAAGAATACTTTTGCATTTCTTTCTAAACGTATCGCTAAGAAACCAATATAGATAGGGATTAACTGCAGAGTTGAGTATGTTCCAAAAATTGGTAGATAAGATCAAAAAACCGTGTAAATCTTTAAAAAGTAATGGCAAAACATTGTGCATGACAATGATTAAGGCCAAGCAACCGCTATTCACGGCACTAGCAATTGTAAGCTTCAATTCAGCCTTCTGAGCACTCGGGGAGTCGAAATATGAGAATCGGCGAAACATGGCTATTGCGAAGTAAAGTGTCCCACACACACTGACTGTCGCAGTTTCCAGAATGATCCAATGAAAGGAGACGATGTACAGGTTTGGGTCTGAGGGGTTCACGTGGGAATACCCGCAGCGCTCAGGGTTATGCTGGAACAGAAAGAATGGGAACAGAGTGGTAATGAGGGTGTGGGATATCCCAAGGGTAAAACAGATCCCACAAATCAGATAACAAACCGGCTTGGTCAGCAGGGACTTGTATTTCAGTGGGAACACCAGAGCCAGAAATCGACTGAATGCAATGGCGATTTGAAAGTACAATCCTGGTATAAACGTAATGTTTAGCGTAATATAGCTAATATCGACTCCGGGACAAGTTTCAAGCAACGAGCAAATCCCACCAAACCAGGTGATATTCAATAAAGAGCCGAGATCGGCAACTGCAAGTCCCAGAAAAAGTATATGCGCGGGATAAATTTTTCCGAGCAGTCCGAAAACAATGCCGGTGAACATCGTCATCAGTGAGTGAACGAGACCACAAGTCAGCACAGACCAACCGAACAGAGATCGATCCAGGCCTCCGCAAGATTCCGTGCTGTTTGGGTTCATTTTTCGGATCAGTTTGGGTTTTTTGGATTGATGTCTTCTGTACTCCACCTTTAAAAAAGTTTTTGTATTATTCACTTTGGTAGTTTGGTAAAAGGTAGCTTCTTTTCAAAGCCTACATATATACGCGGATCTCTGTTTCGAAGTATGGCAGTTGTCAATTGTCATATGGTTATATAGGGTTAAAATAGATGAGGTCTTTTAACATTTGAGTTGGCCCACTTCTAACCCCCTAATCAGTCCCTCCAGTAGCTTGGTTAAGGGGGTAGTGTCGCGAAAGCAGTCGATTTTGCGCGACTGTAAAACTTGTTCACTAAAATGTTAGAAATTGTTTTGTCTATATTTTAAAAATCTATCTAAAGGCAAATTTTTTTGCCATGTTTCAGCAAAATTGGTGCAGCATATAGTTTGCAATAATGTCTCAAAGTCGGAAAAATGATGAAAAAAAACCTATTCACATTCCATTTTTTAGTCAGATTTATCAATTTTTCTGTTTAGTTTTTTTACACAGACTAATAGCACATATGTTGTAGTTTATGCACACAAAATTTAATGTAGATTACTGTAGCGGCTGTGGAGTAATACTAGTTTGAACTGTGAAGGTGTACTTAAACTGTAAAATAGTAACAGCAATAATGATAAATTGTGAAAAATCTAGACGCTTATTTTCAAATCAAAAGAAAAACGAACCTTCAATTTTCTTTTTTCTTATTTGTCGCAAAAAATTGTGCGTCCACACATTACGTGTACTTCACAAGCTGGCCAATCTGATATCTGGCTGGATTTTTCGAACTTTTATGTCCCTATTGTGTGATGTCTGGCTTACTAATGACAATTGGTCCAAGATATTCGTCAATATTGATAGTGTGATGTCTGGCAGTATTTATTTGATACCATACAGCGTTGGACTAGCTTCTCATTGAATGTACTACTTCAAAACAAAAAGTTCTATTTTCACAGCCTATGAGCAAAACTGCTTTCGCGACACTACCCCCTTAAACAAACTTTCCAATCTGCAAATTTGTGCCTTTGAGTTTAGCAAAATTTACAGTTAAGGGGGTAGTGTCGCGAAAGCAGTCGATTTTGTGTAACTGTAAAACATTTTTAGAAAAAGATAAGACATCGTTCTTTATATATTTTGAAAATATATGTCGAGGCAAGTATTTTCGCCAAGTTTCATCAAAATTGATGCAGTATACTGTTTGCAGTGAGGTCGCAAATTCGGAAAAATGACGTTTTAAAAACCTATTTACATTCGATTTTTTCGTCACAATTATCAACTTATTTGTTTAGTTTGTTTACACAGACTAAAAGGACATATGTTGTAGTTTATGCACACAAAATTTAGTGCAAATTGCTTGAGTGGTTGCGGAGTAATACCTGTTTGAACTGTGAAACTGTGCGTAAACAGTGAAGTACATACTCACAGCAATAATTATAAATTGTGAAAAATTTAGACGCTTAATTTAAAATAAAAAAAACGAACCTTCATTTTTTTATTTGCGGCAAAAAACCGTGCGTCGACACGTTATGTGTACTTCACAAGCTGGCCAATCTGATATCTGGCTGAATTAGTTAAATTATCATGTCCTTATTGTGTAATGTCTGGCTTACAATCGGTGATTGGTTCAAGATATTGGTAGATATTGGTAGTCTACTGTCTGGCAGTACTTATTTAACACAGTATAGAATTGGACTAGTTTCTCAGTGAACGTACAAGTTCAAAGCAAAAAGATCTCTTTTTGCAACCTATGAGCAAAACTGCTTTCGCGACACTACCCCCTTAAGCCGGGTTCATACTTGTCCTTAAGAACATAGGGACAGGAACAAGGACAAAATTCTGGCAGCTATTATGAAGCATTGACAAAATCGTTTCGTCTAATTGTTTGCATGCAAGTTGGCCTAAAACAATACTTTCTTGCCATAAATAATTGGGTCATTTGGTAAGATAGTTTTCCTGGAATTGCTTAAGGACAAAATGATAAAGACAGGGATAAGGACGAGTATGAACCGGGCTTTAGGGTCTGACTGACACCTACGCCACGTCAGAATAAATGTGCAAACTATAGGGACAAGGAATTTTTTCAAATTCAACATTTTCAAAATGATAACAACCTTGAAGGAAATTCGTCGAAGGACGGAAAAATTTTCACAGTTATGGACAGCGAAGTCATCTTTGTAAGTTGCTACCGGAAACGGTTCGTTGGGGCAGCAGATAAGCCCAAATTTGACAGATTTAGCAATTGCTCGTCGTGATTATTAGATTTGTTAAAAAAATAATTTGAAACTGTTTGAGGGCTCAGAGAGTAAAATGAAAATTACACATTGGGTCAGAAATTTTGAATTAATTGCCCGGATGAAATCGGTTCCGAAAAATCTGTGGTACTCTCTGTTGTTTAGTCTTGGCACTGCTTTATTGACGATTTCCAACGACTATGAGGCACACAAAACGCTCAATTTTCTCATCTACAAACCTTTTCCGGTAGCAAAGGAAGAGTGGGCAGGTAAATTGTTCTCCTAATACCAGTTAAACGAACAAACGAAAGCTGCACAATTTTATAGCTGACTTGCGTTTGACCGACCTGTCCTTCCAGTGTTAATTAACATTGGAAAATCGACCTTTCCCAAAATACATAATTTCAGCTATTCTGAAAATAGTATATACGCGGCCCCCGATTGCAACCCAACTGCCCAACCAGCATTGCCACTACCACAGCCGCATATCTCACTCGCCTCAATTTTGAAGAATTCTGTATTTGGTCAAACTTTTATCAAAGTGAAAAGCGGGAGAAAAAGTTTAATTTAACTTGAGTATAATATGGACATATTAACAGAGAGATCTGAGAATTTTGAAGAAATTGAATTTTTATGGCGTTACTCTTTTAGGCTAAGAGAAAAATACTTACACTTGCACTTATTTTCCTTTTTAAATAAATTTGGCAGGCGAAACCACAATAGATGTCCCACTTGTTATTTTCAGATTCAATTATACATGCGTGATATTTGGTCCATAAAATCTCTAGCGTTAATTAAGGCCTGATCACCTGCCGTATAACAAATGTTCCTTCTTTAGGATAAATAATATTTTGAAATGTTGGAAGGAAGTATCTTAGAAACTAGAAAAAACTGAATTTATGTGGCTTTACTCCTGCTATGTAGCTAAGAGAAAATGTTGTTAACTTGCGCTTATTTCAATTTTTAAAATGAATTAATATTTTAGGAATCCACATAATAGCAGTCTGTGTTGTTACTGTAGTCAGAACCAGTTTTTCATGCGTGACATAGGGCGCATCGAACCTGTAGCGCTAATATCACCTGCACCTAATCAAAGTGTTCGTGTCATATGAGTTTTGTCAAACTTGTTATGTTGTCAAAACAATATAACTATAATTTTCGAAAATAGCAAGCACGTTTTGCGAGTAAAGTTAAATTACAATTACACCATCTTTTTCCTGCTGCGCCACAGCGCAGCAGGGTTCTTTAGAATGAGGTGTTCGGAATGACAACGTGTAAGTTAGAGTGAGTTGTGTGTGCGTTTGTGTGCGCTTTGATCAGTGTGATTGTGCGGGTGTAGGTGAACGTGTGTTCTAGAATTGCGTCTGTTCACCAGCTCTTCTCATTGTGTGTTTGTGGTGACAACGTACATACGTAAGTACACACACAAAGGCTCATTTGCATCACGTGAACGTGAGTCTAGACAAAATTACATTGCATGCAATTGTTATTAAAGTGATACGGGAACACACACACACACACACACACACACACACACACACAATGTAGCCACTTTGCGTACACATTATTGACTTCTGGATTGTTTTATAAACAATGCATTTTGCTCAAATCTCAGAGTCTGAAATTACACAGGCGTCATTTTGATTTTTTAATGCTCACATAGTTTCAAATTGTTTTTTTTACAAGTACAAACAATTTTACAAGTATGTGGCTTTACTATAAAATGCGTAGGCTCAGAACCAGAAGTCACAATGCACTGTGGCTGTGGCAAGCTCGAAATGCTAAACATTCATAGTTACAAGACAAATTGTAAGCTAACGAGACAGCCACTTCTTGTAGATGATGTTTCTTTTTAAAAAAATTTGCAAGCCGATCCGCGTCGGTGGTTATTCGGGCCGCATGCTGGGCTGGATATATATATATAAAATTTTTCAAAAAAGAGCCTTCACTACTATATTTGAACTATAACATATATTACCACTCCGCATGTGCAAATACATAACAGTACTGACGTGCAAGACATAAAAAAAGTAGCGAAAAACTGAAAAATTACATAATTACGTCAATACGTCACATTAGCAAAAATGTTTGGGTGAATATTACAGTCCTTGCTTACAAAAATTTGCTTTTGTTTCTGTTTTAACAAATATTCATGTTTCCATTGGATTGAAAATTTAAGTTAAAAAATTTAAGAAAACTCTACTTTGTCGGATTAGCCGTTTTTGTTTCTTTTTGCCTGAAATTTTTTAATATCTCGCAAATTGGGCAACGCCGATGGTCCGGCTTCGTCAGCAAAAAAATTTTCCATACAAATTTTTATCTGCTGCGCAGCAGGTTTTGGTTCACCGAGTGACAATATAGGTTTGATATTTCCAGGCCCCTTTTGCATTGGTCTTTGCTTGTTCCTATTGTGCCACAGCACAACAGGTCTTTAATTTTGATTCTGTAACAACTACAATGCGCTGTGCAATTTGCTTCTCTGTGCGTTTGTTTAACTTAAAACCTACCTATTGTATTGAGTGTCTGTTCAATGCAGTTGCTGTAGTGGTATGAAACTGCGTGTACAGTCAATAGTGTACCTAACACTGCGACAACGATCAAATCGTTTCCAATAGTCAATGACGTACTGCAATAATAAACTTCATCAGATGAATTCAAATGATTGTTTACATGGAATTGAAACAACAACACACGTGACTTTAGCCAAGAAAAAATAATTTGCATATCAAGAAACATGATTTTGCAACAGTTTACTATAATGTCAGAAAAAAGTCTTATACAAAATATCAGTGCATATTGCATAGTTAGCAAGTTAAGTTTCATGCATCAGGTCAATCTGAGTTTGATGTCTGACGTTTTTCGTTTTGGCTTCTATACGCTGGACTCTCACGTATTCAGTTTTACCTCAGGGACTAGTTTAGTAGTTATTAGAACAAAAAAATTAGACCATTCTTACTGTGTACGTCCAGATCGCGAGCTGCACAACAGGTTTTAGCTGACCTTCTGATCAGTTTACTTGAAATTATATCCTTGAAACTTACTGAAGTTTTTGCCGCAGATTGGGCTTGTTAAAACAGTGTTGAATTAATGTATGACAGCAGGTCAGCCCAGACAGTTGCTTGTCGCACAAAGTACGTATGTACGCTGATCTACACACGACACACGCCCACACAAACTGTGTGATTGGGTGACCTGCCTGCAATTTTACACTGGAATAGGTGGATCTGCGTGCTAATCATAGCAGACGTTTGAACTATGGTATATACGCGGCGTCTGAGGCCGCCGCATAGAAACATGTTTGTGTCATTAGCGTAAATACAGACACGTGATTTTTATTCGGCCTGGAGGCGGAATATTTGCTATTATTTTACGGCACCAGGAGTACACACTACACAGTTGATGCTGTGCTACTAGAGTTCGCAACGGGTCGACATTTTTTGACCCAACCCGACATAGATTCCAACCCGACCCGACCCAACCCGACCCGAACCAACCCGACTTTTGGTCAAGCTGCTATACAAACTCTCAAATACAAAACTTTCTTGTCAATTTTCTGTTGTTAGTTTTTCGTGATATGTAGGTAATACGCTCCTCGAATCTCCAGTCTAGTACTAGTCATTGTGCTAGAGTCCATTAGCTCGAGAAAACCGTCAAAATGGCAAAATTTAACGTCAAATCCAGGATTTATACCCAAATTTTTGACCCGAACTGACCCGCTCAACCCGCGGGTCGGGAAATCTCAACCCGACCCGACCCGTGAAGGCCCAACCCAACCCGACCCGACCCTACCCGACCCGCTTGCGAACTCTATGTGCTACATATTGCTGCTTATTATAGGCCTTGTATATAGCAGTCTTTTTTCTGCCAAGGGGGGCCTCAAACTGCGAGACTAACCTGAAATAAATAACAAATAGCAGAACAATAGAAACAATAGAACAAACTATATTAGGGTCTAAACATAAATTTAAATTTTCAATATTTTACTTACGTAAACATTTTTTTATGGCAATATTAATATTCATGCCCAAGCCACAATCGACTGTCTGGGTTGTGACAAATAGTGGTCAGTTTGGCTAACTAATCGAATACGTATGTATGCAGATAAGTTCTTAATGATCAGCCAATCAGCAGTCCTTCCCGTCTACGGACACGAAAAATCAGCCGATCAGTTTGAAATGTGTGGAGAGTTTGTCGGAAATTATGCAAATTAGTTTCATTACTAGGGTCAACCAGTCTATTCTCTGTCGTTGAGTGGCAGATACGAAGAAAAAAATTTGTAGCAGCTGGTATGTATTGGCAGTTGTATTAGTAAAACCACCTTTTTGAAATCCACCCTAAGAGTTGTCATGTTTAGTTATAGATGTTGGCTTTAAAATATTTTGGTGCCGCGTTCTATATTTGAAAAATATCCTCAGCACTGTAAGCGTGTCGCAAGGAGTTCTATCCAAAATTAATTTTACTCTACTTGCAAAACGTGCTTGTTGATTTACACTTTTGTGTATTTGGTATGCTTTGGGTTTTACAAGTATGCGAAATGTTCATCTTTCAAAATCTCTAGCGTTAAGGCCGGACCACCTGCTTTATAACAAATGCTCCTTTTCTTGAAGGAATAATATTATGAAATATAGGAAAGAAGTATTTTACAAACTAGGAAAATTGAATTTATGTGGCTTTACTTCTGTTATGTAGAAAATGCTGTTCACTTGCGCTTATTTCAATTTTAAAATAAAGTAATTTTTCAGGAATCTACACAATAGCCGCATGTATTGTCACTATAGTCAAAATCAATTAGTCATGCGAGGTATCGGGTGCGTCATCTGATACAGTGTTATAAATGAGAATTAGGGCCTATGAGACTCGGGGTCTGTGGTGTAGTGGTTAGCATGCTTGACTTCGAAGCAGGCGGCCCGGGTTCAATTCCCGGCGCCTCCATTTCTTTCATTCTTTCTAAATTGGGGCCTCCTCTTTCTATTCAACATAGTGGCGACCGTGACATAGGACAGAGAGGATAGGGCCGGGTCCTCAGGGCAGCCCTATCCCCGAACCGTCTTCGGAGGTGGGTTAGGAGCCCCATGCCCTGGGTTGAGGTTGGAACTTCAACCCTTACGGTACTCGTGCTGTGTGCTGTATGGATGTGTACATAGTCTCTTTCTGATTGGTCCCTCGGTTATGGGTAATCCGAAAAACCCTCGGTTTCGGTTAGGGGTGAACCGGAGAAAACCCTCGGTTTCGGTTAGGGGTGAGCCGGAGAAAACCCTCGGCTTCGGTTAAGGGTGAGCCGGTTAAAACCCTAGGTCTTGGTTGGGAATCGTTCTGGGTTGGTCGAGAAACCCTGTGGTTGCGGGTGAGCCAGGAAACCCTGAGTGTGGTGTGATGACTGAAGTAGACTTGGAGGCCTACGTGTGAATGTGCTCCGCCCTTGAGGCATCGGGTTCGCCCCGGGAGCATGAGTATCGACCGAGTATCGTTGCAGGGTCGCAACGATGTTCGAAGGGGGGACCCTGTTATAAATGAGAATTAAATTAAAATTAAAGTAATTTTTCAGGAATCTACACAATAGCCGCATGTATTGTCACTATAGTCAAAATCAATTAGTCATGCGAGGTATCGGGTGCGTCATCTGATACAGTGTTATAAATGAGAATTAGGGCCTATGAGACTCGGGAGCTGTGGTGTAGTGGTTAGCATGCTTGACTTCGAAGCAGGCGGCCCGGGTTCGATTCCCGGCGCCTCCATTTCTTTCATTCTTTCTAAATTGGGGCCTCCTCTTTCTATTCAACAACAGTATACTTTATCACTATAGGATTTATTAGTATATAAGCAAAGTGACTTCAAAATAACCACACAGGAGAAATTTCATGAGGTAAAATAACACTCAGGTATGAATCACCAAGGCGACAAAACAAGAAATAATAAGAATTTAGAACCACGTTATAAGTCATGATTACCCATGTTTTTAAGGACCAGTACTCAATTCTCCTGGTTTTGAACGGTAAAACACTGCTGTTTAAGGCTGTTTTCGTTAACTGGTATAATTTTCTCACCAAAAATACGTTTGCATTTTTTTCTAAACGTATCGCTAAGAAACCAGAATAAATAAGGATTGACTGCCGCGTTGAGTATGTTCCAAAAATTAGTTGATACGACCATAAGATCGTTTAAATCTTTGAAAAGTAATGGCAAAATATTATGCATGATGATGATTAACGCCATACAACCGCTATTCACGGCACTAGCAATTGTAAGTTTTAGTTCGGCTTTCTGAGCACTCGGGGAGTCGAAAGACGCAAATCGGCGAAAAATAGCTGCTGTGAAGTAAAGCATCCCACACACCACGACTGTCCCACTTTCGAGGATGATCCAGTGAAGGGGGACGACGTAAAAGTGGGGGTCTGTGGGGTTCACGTGGGCATAGCCGCAGCGCTGAGGGTTATGCCGGAACAGAAAGTATGGGAACAGATTGGTGACGAAGGTGTGGGATATCCCAAGTACAAAACAAATCCCACAAATCAAATAACAAACGGGCTTGGTCAGCAGGGATTTGTATTTCAGTGGGAAAACCAGAGCCAGAAATCGACTAAATGCAATGGCGATTTGGTGGTACAATCCTGGTATAAACGTGATGTTCAGCGTTATATAACTGAAATCGACTCCGGGACAAGTTTCGAGCAACGAGCAAATCCCACCAAACCACGTGACATTCAATAAAGAGCCGAGATCGGCGATTGCAAGTCCCAGAAAAAGTATATGCGCAGGATGAGTTTTGCTGAGTAGCCCAAAAACAATCGCTGTGATCATCGTCAGTAGAGCGTGAATCAGACCACACGCCAGCACAGACCAACCAAAAAATGATCGATCCAGGCCTCCGCAAGATTTCGTGCTGTTTAGGTTCATTTTTTTAAATCGCTGCTGTCTTCGGGATGTCTTCTTTTAAATCTGATGGCTTTAAAAAGTTATTTATTTTGCTTATTTACTTTCGTACTTCTTCACGTGAAAAAACGTAAACGTACTTTTTCACATAAACTTCTTTTTGAAGTTAACATACGAGTGGTTTTTACAATACAGAAAATGCACATATAATTATGAGAAATAAGTATATATTTAGAAAAAATTAACTGACGTGGGAATAAGAGCTCTGACCATTTGTTGGAATTTAGCTGAATTTTTTAAAATTTTCACAATTGCAATACCGACCAAAATTACTCCAAAGTCAAAACGGAATCGGATTCATTTGATTCCAGAGTCAAAGTCTATAGTTGTTAGATATACGTTGATTTCAGAATCAAGTGACTCCCACTCCGTTTTGACATTGACACTGAAGTCTGTAGTAGAGTTCTGCTACTATTTTCCGGGCCAAGTAGCTTTCTGTCCGGGCCGGCCCAAGCCCGGCCTGCCGCCTACTACTTGCCCGGCGGGCCGTTGAGGTTTTATCAAATGAGACACTACGTTGTGTGTGCGTCTAGGTTCAGTGTACATAAGGAACCGTGTCAAAAATTAAAACGTTTACACGTTTGAAATTTACACGTTTTCATTCGTGTTTTCGCACGACCAAAACACGTTTGGGCCAAGCGAAAACACGTTTGGTGTCTTAGTCAGTGACAATAGAAGCAACAGTTGACCTCACTTTATTGGTGCTACCAACAAAGCTAATAAACTGATTATTTACGTATCAAGAGGATTAGAGGTGAGAATACATATAAAGGCTAAAAGAAAGCCGCTGACATTTGTCAAAGGCGAAGAAAGTTTAATAGGCTTGAAAACACGTTTGGAGAATTGCAAAACACGTTTACCTAAACGTGTTTTCAAAATGTGTATACGTTTGGATAAACGTGTTCTTTTTGACAGGGTTCCTAAGTGCTTGTAAAAATCACAAATGTGCTGTCTCTGTAGCAAGTAATTTTGGTCGGTACGTACTGTATGTTGTTACATGTATGGGTTATGGCACTGGTTGGCGTGCTATAAGTCATTTATAAGCATGTTTCTGTGAAACTCCGAGGGCACATGCGCGAGGGTTTCACACACGCGTATCAACTACTTTTAGCACAACAAACAGTGCTATAAGTTGCTTGTGATTTGCTTTTAAATACGTACGTAAACTTTTTGGTGATTTTCAAAAATATTTCAAGACTGGTGGGATCGAGCCCAAGAATACTCTGATTCGCAGTCAGACACCTTATCCATTAGGCTACAGTCATGCTTTGCATAATTTATTCACCTCGGTAGTTGTCGACATGCGAATGTACGTACCTAGCTATAGCGATACATACAGAGCACAGACAGTGCAAAATGAAGTCCACTACACTCAACACTGCCGCTGCTTATACGAGAAATACGCAAATTGATGTCAGTGTTGGAGTGGCCTATTGGTTAAGATGGTGGATTAGACGTACTGTATGTTGTTACATATACCTACTTGTTATTACAACTGTAACAGTTATAATGTTGAGCGGGGTACTCACAACTGTACCCTTTGGGATCGGTATGTGAGGCCCCAATCTCTTCCCTAAATTTAATTAAAAACAAATGCAACAATATCAAAAAAATAATGTTGAGCTACCGAGTCATTGACGCACTAACGTCTACTCAAATGTTTAAGAGAGTTATTCATAAATCCAGAATAAAATTTAAATGTTATTTTACAACTCTGAAGCGTGATAAACAAGTTCTTTGACCCTTGAAAGCTCCACTCTAAAGAAAATCAGCCGCTATTGTACTCAAAAAGTTTGGCATTAAAGTTAAGATTAGAGAATTGACAAACGTAGAAAAACAACAACTTTTGTTTTAAATTATTTATTTCATTAATAATTAAAGCAAGTTAGTAGCTTTTTACGTAAATTGATGTTTAACTAGGTTTCTAGCAGCTGCTAAGCTTTTGTTTTTAATTTTTTCATACAATTTGCACAGTTCTTTGGAATCTCAAAAATAATTTACCTAGATTCAAGTTTAATGCTTTTAAAAATTGTAATTTACACACTAAACAAGTAACAGCCATCCTGTTTTCTTAAACAAGTATGCGGCCAGTCAGAAGCGAGCTACATTGCATGTGCTGAGATTAGCACTGCTGTGGAAATGGCAAGAACAACCTAACTGCTGATTGGTGTAAAATTACTACATAATACTTAGGGGCTATTCCTTTACCGGATTAAACGGACTGGACTTATTTTAGTACGAGGTTTTGGAATGACAAATCGGACTAAACGGACTAAATGAGTTAAAATAAGTCAACTGCTTAATTTTAGTCTGACCCCATACCAAAACTACCACTGGACTAAACGGACTTAACATGCATTTATTTACTAAACGGACTTTACATGCTTAACATGCATGCAGACTTAACATTCGCCTGCATAGTTAAGTCCGTTTAGTCTGATTAAAAAGCAGCGCGCTAGAAGTTAAGTCCGTTTAATCCGGAGGTTTTGGAATGGCATTTTTAAGCTTAATTTATAAACCGTTTAGTCCGATTATAATTAACCCTTTAGTCCGGTAAAGGAATAGGCCCTTAACTAAGCATTTTTGTAGTATGAAGGCTGTATAGCAAGCATCACGGCTGTAGCTCATCACGACCAAGTTAAAATAAGCATTCACGAGGCAAAAGTGCGTTTGTATAGGTATCTTCACGACCGACTATGTTAACATAAGCGCGCTTCAGCTGTGGTTGAACTTTTTGTATACCATGATGACTGTATACCATCACGGCTACTTACTAACACGACGTTCACCGATTGCACACACTTCTTTCAAAATGTTCGCCGTTTCAGTTCTCTGTTTAACAGGTCTAAATTTTTCAAAATCTACGATTTGGATTGAAACGGACAACTTATGTATCTATTTTTGAATGAAACTTTCGAAGTTTAAGTCCTCCGTTTATTTGAACGGATAAATAGAACTGACCGTTTTAATTGATATTTCTGCAAACAAGCCCAATTTTCGGCAAAAACATTCAGTAAGCATTAAGTTGTAATTTTTAAATACATTGGCCAGAGGCCATCGTAAACCTGTTGGGCAGCTCGTGTCCAATTTTTAATGCATAAAACCAAAAACCAATATCAGCTTATTAGACTGCAAAACCTTCATAAGATTTCGTTTCACCGGCATGTATGTCGTTAAGATTTTATCAGTAAATTGTCCAAAACTATGCTGTAGATATGCACCTTATGCATGTAACATACTGTCCGTGTATTGCACGTCTACCTAAGCGAATGCTTCGAGCTTCAATGACCCAAAATGACATGACAAATGCATCCACGCGGCATCCAATTAGTGATTTTTCCGACAACAAACAATTGCAGTTTGCACTATGTAGTTCATGCATATCGTAATATGTATAAGCTCTGAACAAAGTCGACAGCATCGTATATGGTTAAAAGGTGTTACTCGGAAACCGAAGGCTGTAGGATCGATTCCCAAGGAAGAATTTTTTGGAAATTTTTTACCATGCCTACGAAAGGACGGAAATTACAAACCCAATACACTTACACTGAAGCAAGCCAGTCAAGCATTTACATAATATGTAAGTAAAATGAAGTAGACGGTTGCAATTTAACGGTGGCGGACGTGTAAAACATACTCCGCACATTAGCACTTTAACGTTAGCAGCACGTTAGGATTTCAAAATCAAAATTAAAGACCTGTTGGGCTGTGGCCCAACCGTTTGGTCTCATAAGACCCAAAATAATTGCCACTCCAAAGTCGGGCTGGGCACGGTTACACGGTACGAACCGTTTACACGCGTGTAACCGTGTACACGCTAAGCTTAGCGTGTACACGGTTAGGGGGTCACTATCCGCGGTTACTTAGCGGTTACAGCGTGTACACGTTAACACATAGTAACCGCGGATACTGTAACCGTTTACTCTAAACGGATAGTGTAACCGGTTACTCTAAACGGATAGTGTAACCGGTTACTCTAAACGGATAGTGTAACCGGTTACTCTAAACGGATAATGTAAACGGTTACTCTAAACGGATAGTGTAACCGGTTACGCTATCCGTTTTCCGACTTCGTGTACCCGTTAAGAAAGATGTTCGTTTGGCTGCTGGATTTATGCAAATTAGCCTACAATCGTGCGCAAGCGAATTGCCTGTGTGTTACTTCATATACGCATGTGTGTGCAAGCTATATTCTTCAAGATATAATAAAGGCATTTACATTGTCAGCTCAGCATTGTCCCAGTAACTCATATGGTACATAGCTTGCTGGTCTGCAGATCTAGAGATGGGTGGTTCGTATCATCCCTTGGTCATTCCTCCATCTCTGCTTCTTGACGTTTAGTAACCAACCGTTTAGTAACCGTGTAATCGGTTAGTAACCGTGTAACCGTTTAGTAACCGTGTAACCGTTGAGTAACCGTGTAACCGGTTAGTAACCGTGTAACCGTTTAGTAACCGTGTAACCGTTAGTAACCGTGTAACCGTTTACACGGTTAGTATCCGTGTAAACGGCTACACAGATACTTAGCGTGTAAACGGTTACACGGTTACACGTATAATTAGCGTGTACACTCAGATAATTGCAGTAACCGTTAGTTAGCATGTACACGCGGTTAATAGCCTTCGAAACTAACCGTGTACACACACGGATAGTGATTTTGTAACAGTGCCCAGCCCTACTCCAAAGACAGACCGTCTCATTTTATAAAATATCGTCTCATTTTATCAAATATTAATCCCTTAAATACCTTCGGGCCAGCTCTAGGCCAGTACAGTTCATAGTTCAGAGTTCAGAGTGTAAGTTGTCATAAATCTGGGTGGCGGTATTTTAAATTTACATTTAATTACAGCATTATATAATATGACAATTAGTCAAATGCGGTTTGACTGTTTCAGTTGTTGAAGCCTTATTTCTAACTATTTGTTCATAACATATTTAATTATTCATGTGGTAGGATTCTGAAGTTTACGTTTGTGACGCCCCCTTTGCCACAAATATTAGAAATATTGTTGTACGTGTGGTTGTTTGGGGGGAGATTGTACCCAAATTTCTGACAATAGAAAAGTGCAAAAAAATATGAAAAGTACTAAAAAGAAACTGCGTGTTTCACACTACATACTTTACTGGTGTAAATAAATCAGTCATATGTAAAAACAGCATAAATCAACGGTAACTCTAGGTCCGAAAAGTCACTGGGGTTTATTAAAAAGAAGTAAGTAAGTAAGTAAATAAGTTCATTGTTTTTATCCTCTATTGTTAACACTAATTTTGGTCACCTTGCACACAAAGGGTATGCCGCCGTTTGATAAAATGAGACAGCACTTTATAAAATGAGAAAGCTTCATAACTGGGCAAAATTTTGGCCGCGGATTAAGAGTTTTATAAAATGAGACGTTTTATAAAATGAGACACAATCGACCCAACAGGAAAAATGTTCGACCCTGGGTTCGACCAAATGGGGGGGCCGCGACCCAGGCGACCCCCCCTCTGGCAACACCCCTGAGAACCTTTGAGTTGTTTTTAGAATTCTTCCCAAAATAATCATTATAAAAAATTTTGAGTTTTCTGTTTAAATGATCACAAAACTATTACACGGAAAGGTTTCAACGGGGAACATTCGGAGAACTTAAATGGAGAGCTTGTAAACGGTTACTAAGGTCCAGATGGCTGGGGTGGGCGACACGGGATAGCCAGCAAAACCGGGCCTTCCGCTCCCCATGCGTGAACCTCGGATTACTTAGTGGCCCCCCACAGCCAGGCGCTACACACACACACGCCTACTGCGAATATACACCGAATTTGAGACGCCTGCTGTTTGCCACGGTAGTCCGCTCAACCTTCGCAGGCTGAGATCGACTTGTGTTGTTTTCGAGCATCTCTGTAGTCGAGAGGATGGTAAAAAAAAAAAAAAAAAAAAAAATGGAGAGCTTATAAAATTGCATTTTACATCAAAACGCTGGGGGGAGAATGTTTCATGCTTGAAGCAGTTTACCAGGCAGGCAATAAAAGCGTAAGTAAAACAACTTGACAAATTGTGGAGAATGTGTGCTAAACTTTTGCGTCAGAAAAAACGTTGTAGCTTCTTTTGTAACAGAACATCCATCTCGTTCTACTTTATGGTTAGTCATTTTAATTGAAATGTCAAAGCCACCATATTTTTTCAGAAAAAACATGGCAATCCGTAAATCTGAAATTTTTAATTGGCATGCAGGATAGTATGTAATACTAAATATACAAAGCCAGAATACAAAATAGTAGCGCGTAAGTTAAGCTGCGTGAAATTTGCTACAAAGTATATCATTTAGGTTTCTACTTTGATTCTATTCACCAACCTTCTAATCCGCAACTAATTCACTTTTTATGCGGTCCCGCGGCACCCTCAGGGGCCGCATATATACTATATTCGGAATCTCACATTCCTACGTTAATCTAGGTAGGTCGAATTTCTAGTGTTAATTAATTCCTACAGTTGCAGTTTTGCTCATAGCCTGCAAAATGAGAACATTTTGCTTTGAAATTGTAAGTACACTGAGAAACTGGTGAAATGCCATAAGGTGTCAAATAAATACTGCCGGGAACTAGACTACCAATATCTACCGATATTTTTAACCAATCACCATTTGTAAGCCAGACATCACACAATAGAGACATAAAAGTTCAAAAAATGAAGCCAGATATCAGATTGGCCAGCTTCTGAAGTACATGTAATGTTTTGACGCACAATTTTTTGCCACAAATAAGAAAAATGAAAAATGAAGGTTCGTTTTTCTTTTGATTTCAAAATCAATGTCTAATTTTTTTACAAATTATCATTATTGCTGTGAGATCTTTATAGGTTACGCACAGTTTCACAGTTCAAACATGGATTACTCCACAACCACTCAAGCAATTTGCACTAAATTTCGTGTGCATAAATTAGAGGATATGTGCTTTTACTTTATGTAAAAAATCTAAACAAAAAATTTTTTAATTGTGACGAAATTATCGAATGTGAATAGGTTTCCAAAACGTCATTTTTCCGACTTTGCGACTTCACTGCCAACTGTATGCTGCATCAATTTTGCTGAAACTTTTCAAAAATAGTTGCCTTAAAACATATTTTTAAAATATATAAAGATCAATGACCTATCTTTCACTGAAAAAGTTTTATAGTCGCGCAAAATCGACTGCTTTCGCGACACTACCCCCTTAAAACAGTTCGTGATTTGTCATCAACGATTGAAGAACTTACAAGAGACGAAGTTAACGTTCTTTTACCAGTGGTCTCATAGTGTAGTGGTTAGCACTCAGGATTCCGAGTCTTGTTGTCCGAGTTCAAATCTCGGTGAGACTTTCTTTTTTTTTAAAGTTTCATGCGATTTTTTGACTCTGGCTTGGTTTCAAATTTCAAAACGTGTTCAGAATCATAAGTCACCAGTTTTGAAAGACTTTGGAGCTACTCAGCAGAAAATGTGTATAGAAATTGGGATTTAAAAATCTTTTATCCACAAAATATGGCCGCGTTCTATATTTTCTGTGGAATATTGACACTCTGGACTCACATTGTAACCACTTCTTACTCAGCAAAAGAGCTTGTTAAATTCCTAGTTTCTCATGCGCCTCAAAATATGCAAACTATTTTCTACTAAATTCAGCATCAATTATCTGTGAGGGTGCATCAAACCTTTAGCGTTAATCGCTAAAGCTATCGTGGCCGGATCACTTACACCTGCACAAAATGTTCCGGCTATGTTTTTATTAAACTTGTTACGTTTGACAAAACTTAAAAGAACTGTAATTTCCAAAAATAAAAATGTGTTGTCTCAATTTTATAAATGCAGGCAAGTGACTTAGTCAGCTCATTTGCATATCTGGACAGACCCAGATACCCAAAACCTGCTAGTCGCAGTAGCGCTAGGTTGAACTTGCAGTTTACTTTTGTTTAGCAACATTGCAAAGGAGGTTACCTCTGACGAATGTAATCAACAGAATGCGGAGAACCTAGTCACAACAGACTCCGAGGGACAGAAAAGAACAAGCCGTTCCAAACGCTAATCGAAGAAGTGATCGCAAGCCAACCAGCAGCAGATATCCCTTTCGCTGCAATTTTGAATTACTACAAGTTTGGTCAATCTGTCTCCGGATGAAACGCAAAAGAAAATTTGAAGAAATTGAATTTTGATGGCTTTCCTCATTTAGGATAAGAAAAAACATGTTAAGTCGCACTTATTTCTCTGTTTAAATGAATTTGTCAGGCGGCCCCACTATATATACCCCCACTTACTAGGCATATTCAGAAGCGATTATCCATGCGTGAGATTGGGTGTGTCAAATCTCTAACGTTAATTAAGCCCAGCATCACCTGCTGTATAACAAATGTTCCATTTCTAGAAAGAACAATAGTTATGACATGTTGAAAGAAAAATTAATTGCTATGGCTTTACGTATTTTAGCTAACAGAAAAAACTGGCACGCAATTCAATTTTAAAATGAATAAAATTTTCACGCGGCCCTACAATAGCGGTAATCATCCCAACTATAATCAAGATCCATGCGTGATATCGGGTGCGTCAAATTTCTAGCGTTAATTAATGCCAAATCACCTGCATTTAAAGATGTTCGTGTTATACCTATATGAATTTTGTCAAACTTCCTACGTTTGACTTAATACAATAGAACTACAATTTTCAAAAGAAACAATGTGTTTGGCGCATTTGCGTAAAAAAGTCAAAATTATTTACGTTCGCGTAAATGCTGACGCGTGATTATGTTAGTGTGCATTAGCATGTATAAAATATACACTAACATTTTTACAAAAATAGTTTTTCCAACTATCTATTCTTACTTGCTTGGATATTTGAAACTGTAATAAGAAAGTTTTGGCGTCAAGGTCAAAGTATATAAATGGTAAATAAATGTGCCGTTACATAGGTACTGCACATTTGCCGAAGTCTTAAGCCTTTTTCCTACCGCCGCCTCAGCGGCGGCAGGTCGTTATACTGCTTTTTGGCATAAGCTGGCCACCAAGCAGTTTGCATGATTTACGTGTTAAAGTTTTTGTTTGTCGGGTGCTTATTTTTAAAAGTTGCCTACAGTTGGATAAAAACCGTAGTACGATTTTATTAATTTTAATTTTGTTATTGTATAAGTTATGTATATATTGCTGTAAACGCAATTTTCATGTTTAGTAATAAATGAGGTAGGATTCTGAAGTTTTAAGCTTATGATGCCACCTTGGCCATAATTTCAATGTGGTGTTGCGGTGTTGTCATTTTTTTAACAAAACATTTCCAGTATCTAATCCAAAACATAAATTTCTAGCTTAAATTTTAGTCAAAGAAGAGGCGACATGACGTCGGCATAAAATCAACAACGAATTAAATAGTTTTGTGAAATAATTATTACTAAATGAAATTACTGAAATGAATTATTAACTAATGAATGAAGTAATAAAAAATCTAGTGATCTCTGTCAATAATTGCCATTGATTGACATTATCTTGGAATTTAAAACCTATATAATTCCATGAATGTAAGGGTCCATGTGCGGTTCTGGGCGGGGGAGAGTATTCGTCGAATTGAGATTTTGAAGCATTTTTGTAAAATAGGGACGCGGCAGGGACAAACTTAGTGTAAGTACTGACTGTTAACAGCTGAAAATTACTGAAAAAATTTGCATGAAACTGCTGCTTGTTGATACTTCGTCTTTTGGATTTGTTTTTATTGCAGTTTCGTGTTTTTGTACTGTGGATTTTGTGCTGTATCAGTTTTTGTACTGTGCTGTTATATATGCTTAGGTATATGCTTTTGTTTTCGTTATTGTTTCTGTGTTTTTGAAGTTTACAGTTCTGGTTTTGTGTTTTGTGTTTTTTGATTCATACTTAGACTCCTGTTTTTAATTGTCGCGTCTGTGTTTTGGGTGTTTTGTTTGTGTTTTTGATATAATGTTCATTTTTTCGTGATGTGTTTTTGAGTTAATGAAATTAGCTTTTGTTTTTTGCTATAACATTCTATATTGTAAATTGAGAAAATATTTTAGAGCTAAATGTTTTAGAGCTTTCCTACTATGTTACATTTTAGAGTTGTTTTAGTATTGCTTTATAATAACTGCGTGATAGCTGAGTTGTTATGAAAATAACCTTTGATGGCTATGCTTTTAACAATATGTTTTATTTTAAAATTTTTGCAAAAAAGTAAGTTATTTTGCAAATTTGCAGCAAAAATGGCAGCAAATATTTATTTTTTAATTTGGATTTAATTTTCTAGTCATAATCGACCAGTATCTTTTGAGGAAAGCTTACAAATAACGACTGATGTTAAGTCAGAGTTACTAATTAATATAACATTGTAACTTACAAATATTTTTTAAAAATAGGCTTAATGTAATATAATTGTGACTTTTACCTGATTACCGGATAAGCAAACAAAAACGAAAAAGTACCCTGAGAAGTAGAAAACATAAATACATATTTGACATTATTCAAAAAAATTTTGTCTAAACAACAAGGTCTAAAGCACAAGTCAAAAAACGAAAGCACAAGAAAAAAACAACTTTATGAACACTTTGTGAAGACACACAACACAAAGCACAAAAACACACAACACGAAGTGCGAACCGGACATAATCATACATACATGTAGTTGGGGAGGGATGGGGGGGAAGACCCTCTTACCAAAATTCGGTCTCGGGGAGGGAGGGGGGTCCCGCCAGGGAGAAGATTCGAAAAAATCGACATTTTTTTGGTAAATTTTAATCAATTTTTACCGAAATTTTAGCCAAAAAACGTGAAATCCGTGTTTTTCGGTCAATAAGGTTAAAAATTGCGTAATCTTTGGGAGGGGGGTGTCAAAAATGAGTTGACGCAGGGGAGGGGGGTCCCTCTAAGGGGGAGGGGTACCCAAAATTTTAGTGCTGTTACATGTATGGACATAATATCAAGAGAACATTATAGGAAGAGTATGACACTCTCCCTATTATGCCTGGCAGCATGCGTCCAATGCGGAGCGCAAATGACATCCCCTCAACTGAAGACCCCGTACTCAACTGAAGGGGGTACCCCCACTCAGTCCAGTACCCCGTCTTCAGTTAACACCCCCTCATTTCAAGACACTGACAAGGACTTTTGCTAATGTGCTGAACTGAGGTGGGTGCTGAACTGAGGTGGCCTCAACTGAAGACGGGGTACTGAACTGAGGGGAAGAGTAGCGCAAGGTTTTTCTCAGTACCCCCCACAATTTTGCGGCAGTTTTGCAATGTTTTTAAACCATTTGTGCAACAATTCGCTGCAGTTTGCGCAATCTTTCAAAACAAGTTGCGCAATATTTTGCTGCAATTTTTGCACTGTTTTTAAAAAAATTTGCGCAACATTTCGCTTCAGTTTTAGCTATGTTTTCAAATAACTTGTACAACATTTCGTTCCAGTTTTCACAATGTCTCTCAACGAATTTGCAACATTTCATCGCACTTTTGTCAATGTTTCCAAACCATTGGCGCAACATTTCGCTGCAGTTTTTGCTATGTTTCTAAACGATCTGCGCAAAATTTTGTTGCAGTTTCCGCAATATTTCTAACCAAATTGCGCAATATTTCGCGTTTTTGGAGAGATTTTTTAAAAGATTTGCGCAACAATTTGCTACAGTTTTCGCTATGTTTTCAAACAACTTGTGCAACATTTCGTTCCAGTTTTCGCGATGTCTCTCAACGAATTTGCAACATTTAATCGCACTTTTGTCAATGTTTCCAAACCATTGGCGCAACATTTCGCTGCAGTTTTCGCAATAAACGATTTGCGCAATATTTTGCAGGAGTCGCAATGTATTCAACCGATTTTGGAAACACTTCATTGCTGTTTTCGCAATGGTTTGTAACGATTTGCGCAACATTTCACTGCAGTTTACACAATGGTTCTGAAAGAATTGCGCAACATTTTGCTGCAGTTTTCGCATTCTGTTTAAAAAGGTTTGCGCAAAATTTCGTTGCAATATTTTTAAACAAATTGCGCAATATCTCGAGTATTCGCAGTGTTTTTCAAAAGATTTGGGTGACAATTCGCTGCAGTTTCCGATATGTTTTCAAACAATTTGTGCAATAATTCGCTGATGTTTTGCGATGCGTTTAAACGATTTGCGCAACATTTTGATGCAGTGCTGCAGTTTTGCAATGTTTTTAAAAGATTTGCGCAACAATTCGCTGCAGTTTGCGCACTCTTTCAAAATAAATTGCGCAATATCTCAAGTATTCGCAGTGTTTTTTAAACGATTTGGGCAACATTTTAACGCAGTTTTCGCAATGTTTCCAAATCATTGGCGCAACGATTCGCTGATGTTTCCGCAAAGTTTCAAAACGATTTGCGCAACATTTCGATGCAGTGCTGCAGTTTTGCAATGTTTTTGGAATATTTGTGCAACTAACATCTCGCTGCAGTTTTCGCAATGTCTCAAAATGATTTGCGCAACATTTTGCAGCAGTCGCAATGTATTCAACCGATTTGGAAACACTTCGTTGCTGTTTTCGCAAAGTTTCTGAACGATGTGCGCAATATTTTGATGTAATTTTCACAATGTTTCAAAACAATTTGCGCAACATTTAGCTTTTTGTTTTTGCAACAGTTTTTGCAATGTCTCAGAACAATCATTGCTCCTATCATTCCAAGGGAGAAAAGTGAAGACATTTTTAATGCAGTCCCGTTAAACAACATTTCCAATTCATTGTTTAGTCAGTGCAGTAGAAATTTGGCTTAATGGAGTACAAGTTGGACCTCCAGAAAATATATACGCATGGACTGCATATCTAACTGCTTTATTCGATTTTGACATTTGAGCTAAGAATAATTTTTATAAGGTTCAATGTTTGCGTTGGATAGTTTCGGTGTGATGGATTCACCAGATCCTACACTGAATTTCGGTGCTAGGTCGAGATTGGCACATGTGCGAAACCAGCGCATTATAGAATTGTTTGGTCCAATCTTGTTGGAATTTTTACAAACTTCTCGACAAATATGACCAAACGTAGACATCATGCTTAGATTTTATCGAAATAAATCATATTTAGACAATATTCTGTCTGATGACTGACAAAGATTAAGAATTCAGTATCATAATTCATAGTGCTTCCATTTATTACAAAACAATTTTTCCACTCGAGAGACACTCAACGCTATTGAAGCCCGTCTTTTGAAAGAACCTGCCATTTATTTATTTGTACAAAAAGAAGCAAGAATTTTTGTGCACTGTGCAAATTCAGCGTTTTTGAAGAAGGGATTTTTGATGGGGTGAGCTACTACGGAAAATAACTATAGGTTTATTGAAACAAAGAAATTTTGCGAGACAGTACAAAGGTAACCCTTTCAATTTTGAGGATCACAGTTTACAACAGGTATCTCTTGAGGTAAACGGTGACAAAATGTTATACCGTCCCTTAGAATTGGACTACAGTCATGGGAGCTTTTTAAGTTTTCCGTACGGAATTATGATTTTAAACCACAATGAACCCAAATTGAAAAAACTGCCATCCCTTTTAATTATGAAAGCTACGCTTCACGTTAAAATTTTATGTTTATGACAACACCAGATGATTGTGCTAACAGTGAACATGCCAGTGTTCCTAAAGTTGTTACGGTACACCTAAAATTGTTTTCTCGCCAACCAAAACAAACTTTGATTGTGTTTGTTTGTTTTGAGTTTGAAAAATGTCTGTATTTTGATACTCATCGCAATTTTTATATACAGTGAAGAAAATGTATTTATACTATTGTATTTGACTAAGTATTAGATAAAATACCATTTTTTACAAACAATACGATGTACATGTTATATTAATATGTCACCATTTATTTTGTTACGCTATTTACTAGGGTACTATCTAGGGCCACTGGATCAGGAAACACGTTTTGGGCTGTTGAACTTTTGAAACAGCAAGAAAATCTGTTGGACAGAAAATGGGAAACCATCTTGTGGTGCTACACAATGTGGCACCCAGCGTACGATTCTATTCAAAAATAATGTTCTAACGTTAAATTTATAAAAGGTTTTTCCATAAATCGAATTGAATCTGACCCAGATCACTTCATCCTCAGCAGAGATATTATTGGGTAATTTTTTTACGTTTTTGTATAATTTTTTCAGTTCACTTCACTCTAACTCTCTTAAAGCCGGGTTCTACATTTTTTATAGAAAAAGGATTGATGCCAGCAAGCTTTATGTATTGTGATATCATTGCATTTCCATTGTTTGCATCTGCTGGTCTACACAAAGACACTATCAATATAAAACATTGAAACGTTACGTTAAAATAGTTAACGCAGCAAAATAATTAATACCTAAATGAAGTTGGTTGGGTCACAGTAACTCTGGGTTCTATTCTTTGACCACAGAAGTTTGTGCATTTTTTGCGGAAAGTGTCACTAAAAAACCAGTACAGGTACGGATTCACGGCAGAGTTCAGCAAATTCCAAAAATTTGTAGACACGACCATAAAATCGCTGGCAATCTGAACAACCAGCGGCAAAACATTATGCATAATTATAATTAACGCCAAACAACCGCTATTTACAGCACTAGCAATCGAAAGCTTCAATTCGGCTTTCTGAGCACTCGGAGAGTCAAAAAACGCAAATCGGCGAAAAATGGCTGCTGCAAAGTAAAGTGTCCCACACACCACGACTGTCCCACTTTCGAGGATGATCCAGTGAAGGGGGACGACGTAAAAGTGGGGGTCTGCGGGGTTCACGTGGGCATAGCCGCAACGCTGAGGGTTATGCTGGAACAGAAAGTATGGGAACGAATTGGTGACGAAAGTGTGGGATATCCCAAAGACGAAACAGGTCCCACAAATCAGATAGCAAACCGGCTTGGTCAGCAGGGATTTGTATTTCAGTGGGAACACCAGAGCTAGAAATCGACTGAATGCAATCGCGATTTGGTGATATAATCCTGGTATAAATGTCATGTTTAGCGTTATATAGCTGAAATCAACTCCGGGACATGTTTTCAGCAGCGAGCAAATCCCACCAAACCACGTGACATTCAATAAGGAGCCAAGGTCTGCTAATCCAAGGCCCACAAACAAAATTTGGGACGGATATTTTCTGCTGAGACGCCAAAAAACAATCATGCAGAAAACAGTCATCACTGCGTGAAGGAGGCCAACAAACAACAAACTCCAACCGAGAAATGTTCGATTAATGTCTCCACAAAAAACAGTTGAGTTCTTGAGCATATTGAACAGCTATGATGTTGAATATTGCAACTTGAAAAATTGTAAGGGGTTGTGAAAAATAATGACTTCGAATGCTGAAACTTCAAGTTTTTACTTTTTGTAGTATATAGTTGATTACATAGGACTTTTACAATATTCAGTATGAGTCAAAATTTACATAAAAACATCAGTTTTTCAAGAAAAAGTTGAGAAAAAAGGCGAGTAAGTAAAGTAAAGTAAAGACTATCTAAATAATCCATGACACACTTGAAAGGTGATAATTAATTGACGAACTTTGAGCCAAGGAGTGTGGTTTTTAAACTTTCGGCTTGTCAATTAAAATTATTGGTACTTTTACTTTAACTGTCAACTTGGTAGTCAACTGAGACTGAAAACTAATTTTCATTTGTGCTATATTATTAATTAATTGTGTTGTGTTTCGAGGCAAAAGTAACACAAACAGGATTCAAAAATAACTGTTTATTGAAATAAAACAGTATGAATGACAGAAAACAACACGAAACTCCAATATGAAGATATAACGCAACAATACGCAAATATCTGAAAATAACTCAACTGACATGCAAGATACTGCAGTCCTTATATAGCATTATAGAATGTTCTAGAAGACAAAAGAATGTTCTGGAACTTTCCAGCAACGAATGTTCTAGAATGTTCTAGGAATTTCTAGAGTTTCCAGAATGTTCTAATCGTAGCTTCTAGAAGCTTCGGGAATTTTAGCATTCCATAGCAAATTGTAAGGCCAGTTTTAGAACTAAGACATTAAAAAATGAATTAAAGTTTTATGGATAAGAAAGGTAAGGATTAGCTTCGCCTGTAAACCTGTTCATTTATTAGAGGCAATCAATCAAATCGAATCATTTACTTCAAGATGCACTAGACCAAATGGGTTACTAAACAAAGAAAATAAATTAACTTTTTCACATTACGCTACAGGGTTATTCACTAAAATGCTCAACGGTTTCTAAAAAATATTAAGCTTTCCGGGTCTTGTTATTCTATTCTAAGACTTTGATTAATTAATTATTTAAAGTTAATTTGTAATATTACTTTGAAAAGTGTGGACTTCAACTTTTTTGATACATTTATTTAATTAAATTTAAACAATTTTCAGTATTCACTATCGTTAGTTTAATAAAGATGATTAAGGACGACAAGCATAAACGAAACACAAAAGACCACGATGCAACTAATGTGGGCAGGCAGTGTAGATTTATTAGCTACAGAAAACCAAAGCACTACGCAGGTATGTAGGTGCGAAGCAGTTTTCTCTTGGCGAGAAACTTTGAATAATTTAACTTCCAAACATCTCCTCTGGTTCTGTTGACCTTGCTTAGTGAGAAAAAGCGTGAAACGACAACATACATAAACCATAACTTGATCAGTCTTCGTAATTCTAAAGGCCTATTCACATGAGGCCGCATGAGCGGGCGCCTGCGAGGGCGCATGAGCGGGCGCATGAGCGGGCGCACGAGCGGGTGCATGAGCGGGCGCATTCTATTTTCACACTGCCTGCTGCAATTTCACACAATGCAGTGTGCAAGTGTGCGTGTGCGCCCGCTCATGCGCCCTCTCGTGCGCCCGCTCATGCGCCCGCTCATGCGCCATGGCGAGCGCCATGGCGTACGCCGTGGAGCAAAATATGCCCTCGTGTGAATAGGCCTTTAAGCTTGTAAATTTTCACTATATATAAGATTTTGTTCTCCAGCACATAAGAAGTGACACTTTAATGCAAATTTTCTAACATACAAAAGTAACCCAAAAAATGGGACTTCAACCAGGAAAAGCATACTTTAATTCAGCATAACACATTTTAACACATAAGCTTAGAACAGTTTACATTACAATAAGCGGTCACGCGAAACAATAGCAAGTTCTAATGATCCCTATAGATTTCGAACACTCCAAATCACGTGTAAAGTTTAAAACATTATGCATAACAATCATGAGATTTTTATACTCTTAAAATTCTCGTATTGCGTTGGGTCCAATAAAATTAGTACTTTTCGGATTATTAATGTCCACGTACATAATCCGATATTTCGGCAGTCAGCAGCGCAATAGCGGCGAAATAGCCAAGATATGTTTTTGGACAATAACAAACGACCCGCATTTAGGTGCTTGGCGATTCAATGTGGCGTTCGCCGGAGTTAAACATAGGAATAGCCAAAATTGCCAAAAATAGGGATGAAATAGTGGCGATAAAGGAAGACATTGTCAGAAATATTTTGTGACTGCATCCACGTCCACAATAAGCTTAGTTGTTACGTATTTGTTACGTAATAAATAAACTCTTTGCTAAATCGCAGCTATATATTTGGCCTTAAAATCGCCTAAATTTGCCACTGGCTATGGGCCAGTTTCTTCCGAGGTTTTGGATTGGCAAATCGGGTTAAACGGACTAAACAAGCTAAAATATGTCAGCGGCTTAATTTTAGTCTGACCCCATTCCAAAACTACCACTGGACTAAACGGATTTAACATGCACGCTTAACATTAGCGTGCATAGTTAAGTCCGTTTAACCCGGACGTTTTGGAATGGCACTTTTCAGTTATACTATTTAAACCGTTATATACCGTCCAATTATAATTAACCCTTTAATCCGTAAAAGGAATAAGCCCTATGTGTCAACGCGACATACGTTGTTGCAATCCGAGGCAAATTCTAGCGATCGTCCTGGCGATATACACAACCATCCGTCGCAGCTATTGCTGTGGCTATAGCCGCTATTTTGGACGAAAGTCAGGCAAAACGCAGCCATCGCAAAATTCGCTAGTTTCAGTAGGGGTATTTCAGTTGGCAAATTGGTACTCTGTAGATATTTTACGAATTTTCTCTGTATCTCTTTTTGAAGCGTTATCATTGCGACCATTCATTTTGTAGTTTGATTCCAAAAACGACAAAGCCGTCGCAAAATTAGAAGCAAAATATTATTTTATCTTTCTGCCTTCTCTGTAATGTTTTAGAATACTTTCCAAGCCTAATTTTTAATGGCAATCTATGACTATTGTAGCTTTTCACCGTAAAGACATTTTTCATACCATTTTGGCTTTAAAACTAAATTGGCATGAAATTCGATACACGCTTTTCTAATACAAAATAAGTGTTTTGCTAGTGTTTCCTATTTTTATTTCCAGTTTTTTGCCCATCAGTGTTTACTGACAACTAAGTTTAATGAGAATAGCTGTTGTTTTTAAAAAAACATCAAGCTTAAAGTCTACATCGATAAGCATTTCTTTGTTAAATAAAAAAGTTTAATTTAGTTTAAAAATCAGCAATCACCAGACGAATTCTTTGAGATAAATAATATCTGAATATATAATGTACAAAGTGTTTGCATCGTCCTGTGGGAGACATAAATTATAAATATATACAGTGGAATGCATAAAAAGTAAAGACAGTCTAAAGGCAGTCTTAGCTAAATGCAGTCTGGACCACGTTCAACAAAACTACTTCGTTACAAAATATCAGGTAGTTTTTGCAAACGCTAAAGATGTAAAACAAACTCAAGACTGGGTCTAGACCTAATCTCCAAAAACTGACGTTAAACGGTATTCTGAAACGTAGTCTTAGTTGAGTCTTAATAATTACAACTGAAATATTGTTTCTAATAGTTTCAACGATCATAAAAACTTGCTTCAAACTGTTGGGTGCACACTGCACGCCAATACGTTCAAGCTGTTCAAATATTTATTTAATTTATTAGTATAGTAATGATAACTTTGCAACAAAAATTTTTGAAAAAATTTTTGTACAATACAAGTCTAGTGCGTCTAGTTTAGACTTGTTCGACCATTCCTTGAGGTGACGTAATTTATGATTCCTACAGAAAAATTTTAAAACGCAAAATGTTTTTAAAAGTTTTGCCTGATTGCAAAAGTGCAAAGCATTGCGATTTGCTCACACATGGTGTGATCCGTGTGGTCATCCCCTTAAGCAAAGGCTTAAGGGGCCATAACTTTTGATGGCATAGAGATACAACTATAATATTAGCATCATTTATCAGAAAATTCAAAGAGCTTTCAAATGATGGGTCATGGCCTGTAACTTGACGTTAAGCTTGCGTCATAATTTAGAATTAGAAATTTAAACGTTTAAACGTGAATGATATACGTCAAGTAAGGTATCATTCAAAAGCGCCTACTGTTCTGAGTAGAAAGGCGTCAATTTTAAGGTTTTACGTTAACGTTGAGGCAAGTTATGACGGTCTGAATATTTGAGAATTAAATGACACTATAGTATCATCTTACATTCGTCGCAGTAGATGTTCGAGCCCGAAAATGTGAGTGTGGAATTTTTTATTTTTTTCAAACCGGTGTAGCGGTTAACCGGTTTCCTTTACGAACTGACTTTGAATAGAAAAATTTTTGGCCACGCTGTCGGCTATCTGATAACGTGAAAGTGACGTTTCTATGTTGAGCCGATCCTGAGTTATTATCGTAATTATTTTTGAGCAAGAAAGTTTATATAGTATAGTAAGGTAAATAGTAAGGTAATAAGGTAATTAAGTAATAAGACTAAAGCTAACACATCCTAAACAATAGCTGTTGCTACCGATAACTTAAATTTACATTTTTTTGTGGTTATCTCATTTCACAAAGACCTTATTAAAATTCGTTAAAAAATCTTGAAAACATGCAGATGATTTTTGACAACACTCATCAAGCTTTAATTTTTCAAAAAAACTTATGATGAGTGCTGTAATAAGGCTTAGACAGCCTTAGACTATCTGAAGGACATGTCAGTTGAAAACCAAGACTAACCTAAGACATGCATACCGATTAGTACTTTTAGAACATCGTAATGAAAAGTTCTACACGTATTACATATGAATTCCAAAGGGTGTTCTGACACGTTAGTCTAGATAGTGTTAGTCTAAGGGCTTAGACATAGTCTGGAGTACCTAAGTCTCCGGGAACTGCCTTTATGCATTCAACCTGCATCCTTGCTTTTCAGTATCGTTTGAATCTCCTTGTGCTTCAAACAAACAATCAAGCATGAATACATCCACAAGTACAAATGAAACGGACACTTTTGGCTTTACGAGTTATGAGCGCAATGCTCTGATACAGTTCAACTGCTACTGGTTCCTGTCCCTTTGCGGCATAACTGGCAACCTACTCGTTCTGTCCACCGTCATTTTCTCTCCCTCACTCCACTTTCGTCAATACTTTCTTTTGGCCGGGCTAGCAAGTAAATGTTTGGTCATTTTTTCATAGTTTCTTGGCTACTTAAGTAATTGCATCAAATTAGCCGAGAGTATCAAAACCTAACGGGCTGATGTTTCATAAAATGACGTATGTACATATGCAATTCCTGAGAAGACAGTAAGAAATCTGAATAAGACGGCCAAGTGGCTAGTCATAGTTAAAACTAAACAAATACTAAAATTAAAACTAAAACTTCGAATTAAAATAAAATGTCTGTTTCGTTTAGAGGTAAACTAAATTTTCTTTAAACTTGATAGTTTTTTAAAACAATTGTTTTGTTTTGTTTGTTTGTTTAACAACTCGTTTTGTATATAGGTGGCGACTTGCTTCACACGATGGGTTTTTTCGGAGCGGGAGTAATGCGTACGTATTACGTAATCACGAGACAGTATCGCGTCATGGTAACCATGTGGGATTGTGCCAAGAAAGGCTACAGTTTGATGTTCATTTGCGGCTGTGACTGTACGATTCTAATGACTACGTTCATAAGCATTGATCGATTAATTGCAGTTTCTACAAATAAGCAATATATCACCTTGGGTAACAATTTTTGCTGGTTCGCTATAACAGTGTCTTGGGTGGTTTCTTTGCTAAATATCATCTACGGTGGCATTACGGCGTTCTATAATGGATCTGAGAAGAAGTACAAGCAAATTTGTCTGGGAAGTAACTCTATGAATTCAACAGCATTTAGTTTTAGCTGGTTTCTTGTTGCGATTGGAGGCTCTTTGAGCATGCTGTTATACGTGGTAGGTTGGTTAGTCTTAAAACGTAAGCTGACCCGAGTAACGACGGTAAATGAAGCTCAACGCATAAAACAAGTGGCTAAAGTGACTAAATATTTCGGCATTGTTATTATCACGACTTTTTTTCTAGTTATGGTTCCAAAATCCATCATTAATTTAACTGTCCGTTATAAAGTAGATGTTTTTCTTATCGCTCCCTACGCAACTTGTTTCAACATATTAAATTCTAGCATAAACATTTTTATTTATGGCATCCATAATTCAACTTTTAGAACTGCTATGAAAAATTTGCTAAGGTGTAAAACTAGAGTGTTTAAGACACCATATGCTTTCGTGGCTCCGGTACGAACTGTTTCTACAATTTCTCAACGGGATTCTAAATTTTAAAGAATTTTACTTTTTAGAAAACAATGTAATTTATTATGTTTTTTAGTTTTTAATAAATTTGCTACGTATGTGGAACTGTCTGTTGTGATGTTGTATGTGAGTCTGTACTGTAAGAACTTTTGAACTACAGTTTTTACATAATTAAAAATAATATTTTGCGTCTGCAGTTAAAATTTTGGACAGATGCGGCTTTTATAAGCTAGCTTAAGGTGGCGCTCCGAATAACTTCCATAACTTTATTATCTTATAAGTCGACGTAGGTTCTAGCTAGAATAAATTTCGTTTAAAAATATTGAAGCCTGTTACAAAGCTCTGTTTCTGAGTAAGTTTCACGTGCCTGCTGCCTTGTTCTGATTTTTTATCACCGATTGAAAATTTCTGTTTTCGCTAAATGCGCATAATTTTCCAAACGGCATAACTGAACGAAACTTTGTTCAAATTTTACGATCTATAGCTTAAACTGTAGGTAATTATGTTGCCGAGGTGTATCTTTTCTTATAATTTTAATCCAATTGTTTTGGCTCAAAATACACTAGTTTTTTCAAAAATTGGTCAACTTGGTTCGCTGCAGAATTTTACCAAAAACAGAAATCAACATTTTTGAAGAAGGTACACCTGAATCTACTTATTATCTAACTTTAAGTCAAATTTCACAATGAAAAAACGACATGGAGGAGAGCTATCACGATTCAAAAAAGGCTATTGCCGATCAGAAAAATCTGAAGTTTGCCCACACAAACGACAGTGTCAAAAAGTAGAGCGTATTTTTTAATGCAAATAACCATTGAGAAAAGTTGGAGAAGCCAAAAAGTAGCTAACGAAAATTTAGCTTGAAAAATAGTGCATTTTTGTCAATATCGCTCAACGTAATTTGAAAATTTTTTTACAAATGTTTGCCTGCACAACGACTTTGTAAAAAGTTGCTGTCACCTATTATCTGCGGAAAACCGTTATCAAAAGTAACAAAAGCCATATACAATTTTTCGGAAAATCGATTTGAAGATTTTGCCATATCAAAATTCAGGTCAAAAAATTAATTTCAACAAAACTATTAAATGTGCGGTAAAAAATTTTACGCCATCATAGAACTATGGATTATTGCTAAATGTTTTAAAGACTAATTAGCTTGTAAAATATGTGTGGAATAATCATGTTGTAAAAAATGAACGTTTAGTTCTTTCTTACAATCTGATCGAAAATAAAACTAAATTGGAAATAATTGAAATTTCAATGCTAAACATTAATAAGCAGGTGAACCCTAAACCTCACCGATGCAAGGCCAAAATCACGCAGTCACATTGCCAACCCACATTGTGACTGGGGTTGTTTCAATTATTTCATTTAATTTTGCTTTGCTTTGAGCAGTTTTGCTCATAGGTTGCAAAAAAAGAGCCTTTTGCTTTGAAATTGTACATTCATTGAGAAACTAGTAAAATGCTATATGGTGTCAAATAATTGCTGCCAGACACTAGACTACCAATATCTACCAATATTTTGAACCAATCACCATTTGCAAGCCAGGCATCACACAATAGGGACATAGTTCAAAAAATCAAGCCAGATATCAGATTGGCCAGCTTGTAAAGTACATATAATGTTTTGACACAATTTTTTGCCACAAATAAGAAAAATGACAAATGAAGGTAAGTTTTTCTTTTGATTTTAAAATAAGCGTTTAAATTTTTCACAATTTATTATTATTGCTGTGAGTACGTCACAGGTTACGCACTGTTTGACAGTTCAAACAGCTATTACTCCCAAGCAATTTGCACTAAATTTTGTGTGCACAAACTAGAGCATATGTGCTTTTAGTTTGTGACTTGTGTAAAGAAAAAAAATGTTATAATTGTGCCGAAATTATCGAATGTGATTACGTTTTCAAAACGTCATTTTTCCGACTTTGCGACTTCACTGCTAACTGTATGCGGCATCAATTTTGCTGAAACTTGGCGAAAATGTTTGCCTTAACACATATTTTCAAAATATAAAGAACAATGTATTATCTTTCACTGAAAAAGTTCTGCAGTCGCGCAAAATCGGCTGCTTTCGCGACACTACGCCCTTAAATAGTGTCCATTCTATAAATGTAGTCAAGTTTAATAGATGTCACACTCTTGCATATTGTTTAAGATGGCACTGGGATAAGAACAAATAAAGCGCAAATTTTTTTGTGCATTTTTTATTGTGTTCAGTACACATGCATTGCACAAACACTAAACATCAATTACCCAAGCAAAAAATATTTACCAAACAATGAATAATGAATATAAATAAATGTCACTAGAAAGTCTCCGGCTAGTACCGATACATACATGCAATTTACTTTAGCACACACAGGGTCGATTTCACAAAGGTGGTTTTACTAAACCATTGGTTTTACGTACGTTTTGCATGATTTGCACGTATTTTCATTACGAAATATCGAATGATTCGTTACGAATTTTGTAAATTTTCTTAAACCATTGGTTTAGCTCAGTTGAAATTTCAACAGAACGGAGACCTCTGCGCTTCAGATTTGTTTCAGAAATCTACAGTTTCAGAAATCTACCCACAAAGTAACTGAACAAGTACCAAATGTCTGCACAGGCAGTTGTTTATCTGCTGGTTAATCGGACCACAAACTGCAAAACACACGTAACTGCTATTTTTAGTTACTTTATACTTTGTACTTGGTTGTGTCCTATGTAGAGACATTTTTCAAGTCTGCTCCATAATAAATTTTAAGCTCAAGTTTATACCCTGTTTCTCTGTTTTTTGTTGTTGCTTGGACTACTGTTGTTGCTTGTGCTACAAAAGTTCATTTACAGCACAAACTATATTGGAAAGCCTGTTTCAAAAACTGGTTACTGTGGTTTGACTTGAGCGTGAAAATTTATGGCTGAATATTTTTAAACAAACGTATCGTTAAGAGCGTCATAAAATACAGTGTTATGAAAAGCATAAATGAATATGTTGATATCAGAATTTACAATTGTAAAAATTGTCGAATAAGGTCCTAAAATATCAACTAAAACATTGAAATACACAGATAGATTAAGTATCGATTTTGGAATAATGACTGCTAAGAATGTGGTAGCTATTACAATTCCCAAATATCGGGTAACTTGAGCCTCACGCTTTAAATTTTGAATCTCAAAGTCGGTTCGTACTATAGCTGACTTTCTTTTCAATACAATCCAGGATACAAAGTACAATGCCATACTTAAGCAACCGCCGATGACAACAATAAACCAACTGATATTGAAGGATAAATTTGACATCGAATCACTACCAAAACAAATCAAAGAATATGTGAGATTAGGATCATTATAATAAGCAGTAATCGCGCCATAAATTATATTTGCTGATGATCCAGCCCATGATAACCCAATAGCCACCCAACAATAGCTAGTGCCTAAACTGTTGTACATTCTGTTCACACACACAGCAATAAGCCTATCTAGACTAATGAAGGTTGTCATTAACATACTACAGTTCCCTCCCCATACAAACATCAAGCCGTAAAGTTTCTTAGCGCATTCCCACATTGAGACACGAAGTTTGTATTTAGCAGTCAAAATCAAATACACACGCGTTACACCTGCGCTAAAATAGCTCATTAAATTTATCAAGTCTCCACCTGAAAACAAAACTTCATGTAAACTGTAAGTACCAAAAACAGTATGCATTACATTAACAATTATTAAACATGGGTTCACAGTTCGTTGTATAATGTAAAATGACTTTTGCTTCACCAAAGAACTTTTGTTTCGCGGTAAGAATATTTGATTGGGTTTCACCCTAGCACTAGTGACACCCTAGCACTGGTGACACCCTAGCACTGTGTTTGCCCTTGGTTTCACCCTAGCACCGAAAGGTTACATTCTAGCACTGTCGAGATTCACCCTAGCACTAAATAGTTGCATCCTAGCACTTAGATTAAAATGTAAATTGTTTTGCAGCTTTATTAATGTTACAGCCTAACTAACTTATGTACTTTAAAAAGTTAACCTGTGATTTCATGCAGTAACTTATACAGTAAAAGTAGTCGCCTGATTTAACACTGGCGCTGCGATGCCAAAGTTCGACAAATTTGTCGCCGAATCAGAACAATGGACCAGTTACTGGTCGCGTCTGCAATAATTTTTCATTGCAAACGACATTGACGATCCTATCAAGCAACGGCTGTCCTTCTTAGCTCGTTAAGTTCTGCGACATTCTGTTTACTGAAGTCGCTTGTTTCCCCAAATGACGTTGCGGAAAAATCAGCCGACGAACTCGCTGCTGCTCTAAAGAATCATTATGAGCCCCAACACTTGGTGATTGTTGACAGGTACAATTTTTTTTCGCGGCACCAAAAGCCCAACGAAACAAGTGCCACCTACATGGCCGAACTGCATCCGTTTGCAATTTTGGAAATATGCTGGATGAACTAATCCGGGATCGCTTTGCGGCATTCATTCAGACAATATAAGAAAAAGACTTTCAGTCGAACGCGATCTGACAAGCGCTTTGGCCTTGGATATTTGTCGAAAAATTGAAACGGCTGAAAATCATCCGTGTAACGGTTTGGCTTCTGTTGCTCAGCTCCTGACGAAGCTTCGGGTAGACAAATATGGGCCGCGTCAGGACAGACAACGGATACGCCATAATTGTAAGCATTGTGGCTATTCTAATCATATTGAAACAAATTGCCATTTTCGCGATGCAAAGTGTTTAGGGGGTAATTGCGTTTGGGAAGACATAGCCAGCGTTACAGATCAAACACAAGAGGCTTTTCATTAGGTAGAACAATATCTTTCCTAAATTATGACATGCCTTGAAATTTAACCTATGATTTTCTTTCTAATATAATCGACTAAAGAAAGGTCCTTTCCAAAGTATTAAATTTTATTACAAAAAGTTTGCGCCACAGCTCTGAATCATACGATTACCTGTTGGGCGAAAGTTGGTAAGGTTTTTGACATGTTTAAAATCCCCAGGCATGTCCCCCACTTTTTTAATAACTAGTCAATTTACTGAGAAAATAGCTGAAAAGCAAACGCACCGAAAATTTACGATATGTTCTTGTAATTAAAACCCTCTAAAAACGTCCACAGGTGAAATTTCGAAAAAGTGAGAGACATGCCTGGGGATTTTGACCTTTACAGTACTGTCCCAAAAATTCATGCTCAGGCGTCACTTATAACTTGAGTACTGGTGGCGCAAAGTTTACATAGAAATCACAAAAACCTCGAAAACGCAACTACCACCTTAAATGCGGCAAAACTGGTCACATTGCACCAGTGTGTCGCAGCGGAAGAGTAAAGTCGGCGATGACTCGCACTAATGAACTAAATGCTGACAAAGACAGTGATAATTCAGAAAGTGATAGTCAAATTGATGCTGTGCTAGATACGCTTAATTCATGCACTATTGCAAAATCAATGCCTATAGTTTTGCGTCCAAAGCTCAACGGAATTCAAATCGAAATGGAGCTTGACACTGGAGCAGGCGTTTCGGTGATCGACAAAAAACTTTAGTGGTGAAGACGTACCTGTTTTGGGAAAAATTCAGATAAATGTTGAACTACAGTCAAAGTATTATGAAAATCTCCCACTGATTATTGTACGCAAAGGCCGTTCATTGCTTGGTAGGAACTGGCTCGAAATTGTAAAGTTAAATTGGGCATCGATTTTTGACGTAAACCAACTGCGGGAAACCAAAAACTCCAATAATGATCTAAAACTAAAGAACATTATCGACAAACATCAGCCGCTCTTTGCTGATAGTTTGGGGAAATTCAAACATGTAAAAGTTCATTTATCTTTAAGGTCAGGTTCAATTCCCAAATTTTTTCAACCGCGTCCAGTACCTTACGCTTTGTTGGACGGTGTTGATAAATTGCTAAGCATTGAAGAATCAGACGTCGTCATCGAGCCTATACAGTATGCTGAGTGGGCCGCTCCCGTGGTGCCTGTGCCTAAACCTAACGGAACTGTTAGGGTTTGTGCTGATTTTAAGGTGACTATAAACCCGTGTCTAAACATTGATCAGCATCCATTACCAAGACCACAAGAAGTTCTTAGTAAGTTAGCGGGCGGCGCAAAATTCTCAAAATTGGATTTAGCTAGAGCTTATAATCAGTTAGAACTGGACGAATCGTCTAAAAAACTATGCGTTATAAATACTCACCGTGGACTGCGTCGATACAATAGACTGCCCTTCGGCGTGGCTTCGGCACCAGCTATATTTCAAAAAGCTATGGACCAAATGCTACACGGTTTGCAAGGATGTGCATGGTACTTTGATGACATCATCGTTACAGGAAATTCTGATGACGAACACTTAAAAAATCTTGATTGCGTTCTTTCCAGAATTCAAGAATTTGGCGGTCGGCTCAATTTGGCTAAGTGTCAGTTTTTTAAAGCAGAAGTAATTAGGGTCGGCACTAAAGTTAGCAGTGATGGAATTCACCCAATTCCAGAAAAAGCAAGAAAAGTTCTTGAAATCAGACCGCCAACTGATCAAAAAGAGCTGAAAAGTTTTCTCGGAAAAATTAACTATTACCGCCGTTTTATTAAAAATCAAGCAACTCTTATGGCGCCTGTGACAAACCTTCTTCGCAAAGGTGTATCTTGGAGTTGGACGGACGAGTGCGCTCGAGCATTTGCCTTGCTTAAGTCGCAACTTGAGCCTAGTAATGTTTTGGTCCACTAAGATACCATGAAGCCATTGGTGCTGGCCACGGACGCCTCTAGTTATGGGGTTGGTGCCGTTTTATCCCATGTCATGGCCGATGGCACGGAAAAACCCATTGATTATGCTTCTCGTCGACTGTCCCAGACAGAGAGCAATTATTCCCAAATAGAGCGTGAAGCATTGTCAATAGTATTTGGCTTAAAAAGTTTTTACCAGTATCTGTTTGGCAGAAAGTTTCAGCTCATTACAGATCATAAGCCTTTGGTTGCGTTATTCGGTCCGAAAAGAGCTATTCCAGTTCTTGCAGCAGGAAGATTACCAAGATGGGCCATATTTTTATCGTCATTTTGCTATGACATTGTCTATAGAGCTACAAGCCGTCATTGTAATGCTGATTGCCTGTCACGGCTGGCTGACAAAGAACCCAACACTGAAGAAGACGAATTTGCATTGGACCTAAATCATGTTTTAGCGAGTCAATTTGATGAACTTCCGATTTCTCAAGATGAAGTCGCCACAATGACAGCAAAGGATGTAACGCTCAGTAAAGTTGAAACATTTGTCAAGAGTGGTTGGCCAAAGAAAGTTTCCGATGATTTGACCCCATACTATCGCGTACGTCAAAATCTGTCCATCAGTTGCGGTTGCTTGTGGTTTAAGCACAGAATTTTAGTTCCATTCTCTTTAAGAGCAAAAGTTTTAGAAAAATTTCACAGTTGCCATCAAGGACGTAACAATTTGAAATCTGTGCTCCAACGATATGTCTGGTGGCCGACCATGGGAACCGCGACAGACGAAATTGTGAAAGGCTGTTTTAGCTGCAACGCATTTCGGAACAATCCTCCACTCAAATGGTCGCCTTGGCAACAGCCGTCAAGAGTTTGGAGCAGAATACATATTGATTATGCTCAAATAAATAACACAAATTGGTTACTAATTATTGATGCCTACAGCCGCTGGGCTGAAATCTTTAAAGTGTCTAACATGAACAGTTGCACGACAATCAATGTTTTGCTGAAAATTTTTTGTTCCTTCGGACTGCCAGATGAAATTGTTAGTGACAATGCTACTAGTTTCTGTTCGACTGAATTCAGCCAATTTTGTTTGAATAACGGTGTGCGACACATCGTCACGCCTCCTTACCACCCTGAGTCAAATGGCATTGTTGAAAGATTTGTTCAAACTTTTAAGCAGAAATATCGCAGCCACAACTTTAAAGAATCGTCCTTGCCAAAAATTCTGCTACACTACAGGACGACCAAGCACTCTGAAACTGGCAAAAGTCCGGCAGAAATAGTTTTTGGTTGGCAGCCTGAAACTAAATTAGATCGCCAGTTTTTACCTAAAAACCATTTTAGCATGCTTAAAAATGTGCCAATGGAAGGCCAATTTTCTGTTGGACAAAAGGTATGGGCCCGCACTTATAATTCGCTTCCTACAAAATGGGCTCTGGCAGAAGTTTTACGACCTGTCAGCAAAACTATTTACGAAGTGAAAATGTTAGTTTCTGGCACTATTACAAAACGGCACATCGATCAAATCCGATCAGCATCACAGATTGTTTTGCCAAAAGAAACCCACAAGGAAGCTCAAAACACACCTTGAGACCCCCTATTTTGATTTCCGCATCGTCCACAAAACGACCAACCGAGAATGGGCGATCCCGCACCAGATAGGGTCGGTCGACGTTATCCTGTTCGGGAGAGACGACAACCTAATCGGTTGAACCCGATGGAGTATGAAAATCTACAATACCGAAATAATTAATCATATACATTCACTCATTCAACTAATATTCTCTTACAGACTTAAAAAAAAGGAGGCAGTGTTACAGACTAACTAACTTATGTACTTTAAAAAGTTAACCTGTGATTTCATGCAGTAACTACTAACTATACAGTAAAAGTAGTCGCCTGATTTAACAATTAAATAACCACTTAAGGGGGTTGGGGTGGTTTTGGTGTTTTTGTTTTCTTTGTGGTGTTTTTGGCGCCCCAGCGCTAGGGGAGAAAGGGGGACGCGGGCTTTACACTTTTTCCTCTTTATCTTTTGGAACATCCCCCCCCCCTTTTTCCCTTTGTAATGTTGTTTGGGGCGGGGTTTTGGGGGCTTTTGAATTTTTTGGGGAAGACGACATATAGGTTTTTGCACCAAAAAGATGTTTTCTTCACCGAGGAAAAGCCTTATCAACTATATAAAAAAAACGGGTGGGGATATTATGTCGGTGCATCGCTGCAAAAAGTTTAGTAGTTGTTGGCTGATCTTGAGTTTCATAACTGTGGCGCAAAAATTAGTCAAAAAAACCGCTGATGGTTTGTATTCAAATGATTGCAGCAGTAAAATTGCAAAAGATAATCTGCTTTTAAATATAGGTTTTTTAAAGCTAGAAGGTGTAAAAAAATGTAAAAAAGACCGCTCTAGTTTTTGTTGAGGTTAAGTGCAGTTATGGTAGTTTAAAAAAACACCTAAAAACGCAATTACCCCCTTAATACACTTTATACCCTTTTTTATTATCATATTATGACACTTTTTTGCATTGTGCCAAATTCCGCGAAATTTTTTAGCTATTTTTAGAAAAACCTGAAAAACCGTTACTACTCACTTTCAGATGACTATCAAGCACTTCTAGATTAGCAACCCTAATGCATAAATAATTCAGGGTGAAGCTGTTAATTTATACGTAATAGTTTTAAAAGTGAGATGACTACAAATGCGATGGAAGGAAAATTAGTGCTAGGGTGAATCTAGTTAGTGCTAGGATGCGTCTGTGTAGTGCTGGGGTGAATCTAGTTAGTGCTAAGGTGAGTCGTATTAGTGCTAGGCTGAATCTAGTGCTAGGGTGAAACGAAAACTTTTAAGAAATGGATTAAAAGTGCTAGGGTGAAAATCAACGGAATATTTAACGGTCTCATTTCAATCAGCATGCGCAACACTGTGTGTAAATTCCAATCATAAAGTTAAGAAAAATATTTTCAACTCAGTTACATACCTTATTTATATTGCAGTAATGAATACTGAATTGCTACATAACGCTATCTTTTCTTTATCCGCAACCTACTGATAGGTTATCCTCTAAAACGAGAATTAAAGCAATCTAAATTACCACACATCATGTTAACAGTTGATGAAACTTAAGAAACCGTTTTTGCCAAATTATGTTTAGTTCTTTTTATTTAAATCTCAACTAACGTAAAATATTACCATACTCGAAAAACTTTGAAAATAAATGTAAATTACAAACTTGCTAATCCAGCCAGCAAATAATATTGTCTTGAATGCAGTGATGGTGATACGACCACTGTCACAATCACAAGAATATTTCCAACAATACCAAAGCAAGACAAAATCCAGTAAAGACTGTATTGTGCCAATGCATTTTTTTCGAAGAACGTCCACCCAGTCTCAGTGGCATTTGAACAATTCATTTCAAACTGAAAAAAAAACATTGTAAAATGGACTTATTTAAAAAAAGCTGTGCCAGTATCAGCAAGAGTATTTATTTTATTTAATGTCGTCACAAGCACGAGGATAAAGGTCATTTCTGAATGTACGACAGAAAGCTAACTGTAATACTTGTACTAAGTAAGTGACGCCGTGACGTGTAGTAAGTAGCAAGCATATATGTCTCGTTTTTATAGAAGACGTTTGAGACACACTTCTACTTGTCTAGGGCACTTCTACTGCTAAAGAAATGTCTGCAAATTTGTCAACACCATTGTAAAATTTCTACAGTGAGTCCTTTTGGCCAGCTACACTTGTGCTACCCAACTAATGACAGTTTTTTAAAAGTCCTTCCGAGACGTCGTCATAAATTTAAAATATTACCCTTGCCAAGTCTAGCTGGACTCTCTGAAACTTAGGTGAAGTCGACTTACAGTCAAAAATTTGTCGTACGCTGGCCAAAAACAATTAAAAAGCTTAACAAAGCAAGCATGAAGCATCTTCAAACCTGGGGGTTATAAATTTTTTGTACTAGTTGATTACAAAAAATGACTAATTTCTGGTTAATATACACTATGACCTGCCCAACATCTATCAGTAACATTTATTTACTTGCTTGAGAGGGTAGTGTCGCGAAAGCAGTCGACTTTGCAAGGTTGAAAAGCTTGTTGAGTAAGATGTTTGAAACTGTTCTTTCTATAATTCCAAAGTATATGTTAACGAATGTGCAGTGTTTTCAAATTTTTGAAAAAAATTAGTTAATTCAAACTGTATTTTTAAAAAAATAAAGTCTCCAAGAAATTGATTCATATACACATAATGGCAAATGAAGTTAGAGGGATCATGGGAAAAAATTTTAGGAGCAAGCCAAGCCAAGAAGCCAAACTACACAACAGGAGAATGGAAATTTAACAGTTCTGGCCACTTTTCTAAGCGCATGCGCAGCGCATAAACACAAAAATGAACACGAATGAACTTTTGCAAATTTTCTAGACCCAAAATAAAAATTTTTTAATTTGCTTATATTTTTGCGCAGATATATATCCCGAAAGTTGCGTGTGAATAGACACTTTTTACTTTGAAACCGTATATTTCATTCAATAATTAACAAATCATAAAATCATGCATTTTGGGTCTAGATAATTTGATTTCAAGTATTCATGCAATTTCTTGCATGTTTTTGTTGTTTAAACTCGTCAAAAAGTGGCCAGATTTAAAAGTGCTCAAAAAAGCCAAATTGGTCCACTTTTAACACGTACCACATAAATCAAAAATTGAGTTGTAAAATGAAAGTTAGCATAAAAGTAGTATAAAAGTAGTGCTTTTGAACGGTATAAAGAATGTCTTCTAAAACTAATTAATTATTGAATACTAGCTTGTTGAAAAACACTGCACATTCGTTAGTACCACCTTAAGGCAACTAATTTTGCTAATTTTTAGCAAGTTGTAGTTGTTGTGTTAGTTGTAATTGTTGTGGTTGCTGTAGTTAAGGTAGTTGTTGCAGTCGTTGAGTCTAGAGGTTTTGCAATGAAATTTTTAAACCTGATATTTTATACCTCTTAGCGGTACCTAAATGTGGTTTAACCGAAACGAATTTGCAGCCAACTTGCCAGCAACCTTTATTTGGCATTAGTTCAGACTCATTCATTTTTTCTAGCAGTTAAGGTGGTAGTTCCAGAATCGCAGTTTTTTTACATGGCGCTTTTTTCAAAGCTCTTTTTCAGGCCAACCAGTAAAGCAGGAATAAAATGGGTCCAAGTTTTCGAAACAAGACTCAAAACTCTCTACTATCACGTTTTAATCACTGATAAAATCCCACGTTAAGACTAGCTACCCCATTGGCTTACAGTTTAGTAAGCCAACGCGGTAGCTAGTCTTAACCATGGTATTTTACATCAAATAAAAAATGCTCTGGGTGTTTTTTGGTGTAGTTTAAGAAAATCATAGTCTCTTTACTCGTAATGTATAGATCTGTCAGAAAAACGGGTCACTGCGATTATGGAACTGCCACCTTAAGGGGGTAGTGTCGCGAAAGCAGTCGATTTTGCGCGACCATAAAACCTTTTCAGTGAAAAATAGGTCATTGTTCTTTATATATTCTAAAAATATGTTTCAAGGCAAATATTTTTGCCCAGTTTCAGCAAAATTGATGGAGCATACAGTTAGCAGTGAAGCCGCAAAGTCGGAAAAATGACGTTTTGAAAACCTATTCACATTTGATATTTTCGTCACAATTAAAAAACTTTTTATTTAAAGTCGTTACACAGACTAAAAGCACATATGCCCTAGTTTATGCACACAAAATTTAGTGCAAATTGTTTCAGTGGTTGCTGAGTAATACCTGTTTGAACTGTGAAATTGTGCGTAAACTGTGAAGTACTCACAGCAATAATGATAAATTGTGAAAAATTTAGACACTTGTTTTAAAATCAAAAGAAAAACGAACCTTCATTTTTTATTTTTCTTATTTGTTGGAAAAAACTGTGCGTCAAAACATTACATGTACTTCACAAGCTGGCCAATCTGATATCTGCCTCGATTTTTTGAACTTTTCTGTCTCTATTGTGTGATGTATGGCTCACAAATGGTGATTGGTTCAAAATATTGGTAGATATTGGTAGTCTGGTGTCTGGCAGTATTTATTTGATACCATATGGCACTTCAATAGTTTCTCAGTGAACGTACAATTTCAAAGCAAAAAGCTATCGTTTTGCAACCTATGAGCAAAACTGCTTTGGCGACACTACCACCTTAAATGACTTAAATTGTTTTTATGCAAACTTGTGCTTATACGAACTGTCCATGCATTAATTTATGCGTTTTGTGCGTCTTGCTTTTGACAGTTTCTGTTTAAACTTAAAACCATGTCAATTTCTTCGTTTTTTTAAGAAACCTTTAGACTTTCTGTTAAATCGCAATCAGTAAAATTAACTCAAAATTAATGTAGTGTCTAGCTCTTGACTTCCTAGACCCACTAGACTTGAAATAACAGCAAGCTTTCTGGAGTCTATCTAAACACAGCACAGTGTGTATTTAAATTGTTCACCTTGCTAATTTAAGGTGGTAGTGTGGCCAAAGCAGTTTTGCTCATAGCCTGCAAAACGAGAACATTTTGCTTTGAAATTGTACGTTCACTGAGACACTAGTGAAATGCCATAAGGTGTCAAATAAATACTGCCGGGCACTAGACTACCAATATCTACAATATTTTTAACCAATCAACATTTGTGAGCCAGACATCACACAATAGAGACATAAAAGTTCAAAAAAATATAGCCAGATATCACATTGGCCAGCTTCTGAAGTACATGTAATGTTTTGACGCACAATTTTTTGCCACAAATAAGAAAAATGAAAAATGAAGGTTCGTTTTTCGTTTGATTTCAAAATTGATGTCTAAATTTTTTACAAATTATCATTATTGCTGTGAGTACTTTATAGGTTACGCACAGTTTCACAGTTCAAACATGCATTACTCCACAACCACTCAAGCAATTTGCACTAAAATTCGTGTGCATAAATTAAGCATATGTGGTTTTACTTTGTGTAAAAAATCTAAATAAAAAGTTTTTTAATTGTGACGAAATTTTCCAATGTGAATAGGTTTTCAAAACGTCTTTTTTCCGACTTTGCGACTTCACTGCCAGCTGTATGCTGCATCAATTTTGCTGAAACTTGGCAAAAATATTTGCCTTGAAACATACTTTTAAAATAATAAAGAAAAATGACCTATCTTTCACTGAAAAAGTTTTACAGTCGCGCAAAGTCGACTGCTTTCGCGACACTACCCCTTTAAGTGAATGGCACTAAAGCCCGGTTTATACTTCGTGTTTTGTGTTTGGTGTTTTAGTGTTTTGTGCTTTGTGTTTTCACCCAGTGTTTTGTGCTTTTCTGTCCAATTCAGAAATTTGTGTTTTTGCTTGTGCTTTTGTGTTTTATGTTTTGTGCTTTTGATCTTGTGTTTTCAGACGTAAAAATTTCGTGTTTTTGGAATCATGTTGAACATTTGTGTTTTGTGCTCTTGAGAGTGCTTTTGTGTTTTTGTGCTTTTGTGCTAAGCACTATCCAGTTTATACTCAAAAGCACAAAACACACGTCACGTGTTCTTATCCTGTAATCAGATTTAACTGTCAAATATAACCCAGTAAGCCCTGTACTTGAAAAAAAAAATTTTGTGCAGTTTTATTAACTATATTAACTAGTCTGTCATATTTGTTAATTTTTATTTAATTAGCCTGACGCTATAAATTTTGAATTTTTATTAAAAAGTTTATTTATAAATTATTTAATTTAAAAGATATATAATTGTATAAAAGACTCTAAAAACTTTATAAAGTGTATTACTCGAAGAAAATAAAATTTTTTGCCAATCTACATTATATTATATTTGATAAGAACAAGAGGCAATTTTGATTGGCTAAACACAAAAGCACATTTTAAAAAGATGAACATTGCCCATGTTTTGAAAACACACCCAAAACACACCGAAAAAACAAAAGCACAAATCAAAAACACAAAACACAAAGGACAAAGTATGAACCGGAAAACACAAAAAATGAAAACACAAAACACTATAACACAAAAACACGAAGTATAAACTGCAAAAACACAGAAACACTGACGAAAACACAAAAGCACAAAAGCACAAAGCACACCGGAGACCACAAAACACAAAACACGAAGTATGAGCCGAGAAAGCACAAAACACGAAGCACAAAAACACGAAAACACAAAAACACAAAACACAAAACACGAAGTATGAACCCTGCTTAATACGCAAATGTTTTTCTGTAACATTAGAAGTCTGTGGTGCCTATTTTTTTAGGTTGAAGGGGTCCAAAAAAAATCCGCCAACCGCCTACCTAACTGGACATTCGCGGCTGACCCAAAAACTAAATTTTTCAAACTCCTAAAATCACACAAGTCAACCCTTGTGAAATATACATGGACGTTTTCATTACGATGTTCGAGTCTAGAGTTCTGCCCGGGCCTGTAGCGGGCCCCGGGCCGCCGGCCGGGGCCGGGCCGGGCCGGCCCGGGCCGGAGGGATGTGTTAGAAATCGGCCCGGCCCGGGGCCCGGCCTGTAAAATTCCAGGCCCCGGGCCGTGCGCGGCCCGCCGGGCCGTAGCGGGCCCCGGGCCCCGGGCCTAGAAATCCGCAAGCCCATGTCCGTCTCGAGCTTCAGCAACGTATGAAAAATTACTTCATTGCATATATATTGATTTTTTACAACTGCGCAGGCACTTATACTACACTCAGACGCACACACAACGTATTTCCTCACTTACTGAAGTCTGTGCCGGGCCAGCCCGCGTTCTCCGGGCCTGCTCCGGGCCGCACCGCGGGCCCCGGGCCGACAGGCCCGCTACGGCCCGCCGGGCCTGTAGCGGGCCGCGGGCCCCGGCCCGAAAGTGCGCTAGTCGGCCCGGCCCGGGCCCGGCCCGGAAAATTTGCTAGGGGCAGAACTCTATGTTCGACTCTACTCAGGAATAACGATACACGTATTTAAAAATGAATCTGCCTTTGTACGTTCAGCTGTCGTGTGTGATGCAAAAACAGATTTAATAAGGGTTACTAACTATCAGCCCGAACCGCTCATTAGCTATCACAAATAAAACTTACGGAACTTGGAATGACAGGAAAGTTAAATTGTCAGAAAAACTGTGTCATGCGGTCAAATGCAAATACGGAATAAGTGACTCAATATATATATATACGCTAAACTTTATTAATAATTTAGCACAACGTATATAACAAAGTTGGTTAAGCCACAGTTTGTTGAATTGATAACTAAATTATGAATTGTTATATTGCGGTCGCAGGTCTTTTAAACTTTGCAATAAAAAGGTCGACTGAGTCTGAGACTTTAGAATCCTGGGCCAGAGACAGACAACGACGTCTGGGGACTTGCAAAAAATTGGGGCGCTTAGTGACTCATAAAACCTTGTCTAAACTAATTTCTTGTAAATTCGGAAACACTAAAGGTATTTCACAACGCTAGACCTATTTACGCAAATACCGCTTAAAAACCGTATCCCTTGGGGCTAAACGCGGGCGCAAAGAAAAAATTATTCACAAGTTAAAACACTGAAAATGAATAACGAAACATGCCGAATAGTTTGCGACACTACACTCACCAAGTTTTGGAGTACCATAGGTACACACGACTAATCCCTAATTCGAAGAACACCGCTTAGAAACATGGATTTTTAAACTAGAACAGAACCTAAGACCCACAAGTTTTTTCACACAATAGTTATCAATCAGATGCACAGTGGAATAACAAGTGGGAACGAAAAGAAAGTCATATCTATCTAAAGTGTACGAATTTACAGTAAAACAGGCCTACTATGGTCCGAGCCGGGGACAGTGTAGCGCAAGGAGGTTGCTCTACTGCTCCTAGCCGTCTACGCAGCCGGCGGGACTTCTAGATTAAGGCTGCGGTGTCTTCCTTCCAGTACAGCTCAAAATTAACATCATATGATTCCGGAGTCAGCGTCACTGACCTCATTTTGCAATCAGTGACTGCAGTCAGCCTACTGATGTCACAGGTCCAATGTTACTTCCGATAGTTTAGATTTTCATTAACTGACTCCGGAGTCAGAGTCAGTGACTGCATCACCTTAGTCATCACTAACACAAAATATGCTACACGCATACCCACACATGTATGTATATCCGCATGCATATGTAAGCCATTTAAAACGTAATGATGACTAATGTCTGATTGCGAAGTCACTGACTCTGACTCCTGAGTCAGTTAATGAATATCAAAACTACCGGAAGTAAATTGGACCTGTGACGCCAATAGTTTGACTGCAGTCACTAAATGCAAAATGACGATTCCGGAGTCATATGATGTTAATTTTTAGCTGTACGGTATTTGGTTTACGACGGACTTAAGTATCTGAGCAAAATGGGGTACACCAGGCTAAAATAAGGCTAAGCTTAAATCGACCAATACGAAAGTGAACAAGCTAATTTACAAAGAAAAGTGTTTATTAAAAAAGTCACCGCAATTCAGGCTGAAAAGTACAATAAACAATAATTCACGGAAACAAGTAAAAAACACAATGCTCTCATTTCTATCTTGTACACCAACTAACTACACAACACGCATAAACTAAGGTCTGATCAAAATTTGCTGACCCTGAGACAAAACACGTATCGTGATCTGTTCGACTACTCGCTCTACTCTTGATGCTTGCAATTCGTTCTTTTCGTAATTAAATCAAGTGTTTCTTTTTCTGTCAAGGTCCAGCAATTTTTGGTCAGACTTTAATTCACACATTGCACTGAATAAGCGAGACACACGGGAGGCATGTACATACGTATAAAATACAATGATCATGTTCGAAGCCGTATTCAAATTTCAATTGATAGGATATAAGCTGTCCTAAACAAAATGACAAACACGATAACACAGTTTTAAATATACCAAACGAAAGTTTCTAATACCTATATCATTTTTGGCATAGTTCCTAAGCTAAGTTCTGTTTCTAAAACTAAGATTCACTTTTGGAACCAGCCCATGGTGTAAAGTCGATACAGGCAAAAATACTTAAATCCTAATAAACTTACAGTATTCTTAACCACAGTGGTGTAGTGGCAGAGCATTGGGTTGCTAAACCATGTGTCGGTGGTACGTGTCCAGAGCAGGATACCTTTTTTTAAAATTACGGCAGCTAAATTTATTTTTTGTTCAAATCCGCAATTAGTGATGGGTAAATCTAATGCAAATCATAGTTGCAATTTTTACACACTTTGTATGTAAATATACTTGGTGACTTGTTGAATACCATATTTTGCAAACTTACACCTTGAAAACTATGCCTTGCTTTTCGTATTGTTTTTGACGTATCAGACGTTCTAGATTTGTAATATAATAAAACACTGTGTACATAGTGTAAAGGGGCAAGACGTGTTACTTGACGGGACCTTACACAAGGGCTTTCGCACCCTAACTATGTACATCAAACAACTGACTATGACATGTTTGAAGAAATTACGAATGCAACAGCCAATGTCTGCTCTAAAGATAATAATATAACTGTAACAGATACCTAACTGTATAATTGTTGTCGGGGATTTTCACGCCAGAATTGGCGCTGAAATTCCTTGTGTTAATCTACGTTTTGACCCGAAATTCGATGTTTTGCCAACAGATCCTAATATTAATGTTGGCCGTACGCGCTGCTCACAAGACTTTTGGTACCAAACTTATTTCCTATTGTTGAACAAATCATCTGCATATACTAAACGGTTGCTACGGTTAGGATGCCGGTATAGGTTGTTTCACCAACAGTGAGCGCAACATTGATGGAGTTACAACGGCGGCTAGTGTGGTGGATTATGCCTTTGTGAGCAGTGCGACTCTGAAGTATACTGTAAATTTTGCTGTGGACTTGCTGTTTGAAGACCATGCTGACAACCACAGTTTCTCAACTCACAGACCTTTAATGTTAAGTTTGAATAAACTTGTAATGAACAAGATGTTACAGCAGCAATAAGGGATGATTAAAGATGTCATGCAAGCGTGCATGTTGTGTGTGTGGACCATAAAAATAGAAATAACTTTTAAATGATTATGTTTCTATTCTCCGATATCAGTGCACATCAGCACTATTTTCTATCCGATGTCGACACTCATGTTCCTATTTGTGACATTCGTATTTTGTCACCCAAAGCTAGGAAGTTCGTAAACGCACATTAGGTGGTGTTAACTACTTTAGTACAGTGGTCTTAGTGGTCTAGTGGTTAGTATTCTTCACTCTGAATCTGTGGGTCAGAGTTCAAATCTCGCTGACCACATTTGGTGAGTGCATGTAGGAATCTGATTTTTGCCTAAATTTTTTTAATTTTATTTTAATATTTTAGTATTTAGTTTGAAACGTGTTTCTGTGTAGTTTAGCAATTTTGTCTGAAAATAAACTTTGAGCTACTCAGCAGTAAATGTGAGCAGTGCAACGAACTGGCAAATCTTTTAGCCGAAAATAATGGCCGCGTTTTATATTTCCTGCGAAATATTGACATTCTAAACGCACAAAGTAACCACTTCTCACTCAGCAGAAGAGCTTGTTGTGAATTAATTTCAGCTTAGCGAGGACTAATCTACGGCGATCAAGTCAACTTAATAGTTGAATAGGGGAATATTCAATATTAATTAAATAAATACTTCAGTTTAAAAAATTAGACCCTCCTCAAACCCTCATCGCACCCCTGATGGCCAAAAACGTGCACTAAAATTGAGTAAAAAAAGTCAAAAAATCGTTAAAAAATTCCGGATTTCGTCAAAAAGTGTACTCCAAAATTGAGTTAATAATCGAAAAACTGCAAATTTTCCGGCTGTCTTCAGAAAAAACAAAACCAGGATCACTCCCTTTTTACCAAAGGTCGGTCGGTCGGTCCAACTATTTTTTTACCTCGCTGATTGCTCCCGTGCATTTTTGCACTACACTAGAACGTCTACGTGAGAAAATTTCTATGAGAAATATAAGACCCAGAGACTAAAGGGCTGCAGTTTACAGGTTTAAAATTCCTGATGTCGACACGAGTTTATTGTCGTACTTCTATTTTTGTGTCTCTCAAAAAGTTTCATCCATTTTTTTCTCCATTTTTACCTCCACTTTTACGATTGAAACTGCTCTCATAAACAAAGTTTTCGCCAAAAAAGCAGAAAATAAGTGAACTTTTATGACTTGATTTACGACAAAGACGATGAAATGTCAACTTTGCGGGGCCAATCCAACAATTTAGCCGAGTTTCTGGTTCAGGTTTGTCTGGTTCTTCATGAATCTGCTACACGTTCACGGCTGGTGAACACAGAAAATTGAAGGCCTCTCTCCTTCCTGTCTGTGTGGAAGCATATTGTTTCTGGGGCTCCCTAAGAAGTCTGTCTCATTTAGGTTGTTAGGTTTATGTTGCATGCCTTTTGGAAGCTTCTTTCATTTCCTGACGTTTTTTATACACCAACTTGACTCACTGGTTTTTCAAACCGAATGCCTCTACTGTAAACTTTGACACGTTGACCAGCTGTTTTTTACGATACCTTAAAATCATTGTTTTTTTACTTGTTCTAAGTTTTACAACGTGTTTTTCCTTTTTTAAAAATTTTTATGTTGGTATTATTAGAATAAGCCACTGTTAGTCATGCACATAAGCTTCTTTTGATGCGACCTTCATATTTGTATATATCTTCAATTGATTTGATTTGATGTTTACTTCTCAAGAATCAAGTGATTTGATTTAATGCACCTAAAATCAAAACTGCATCAAAGCCTGTTTTGATTTGCTTTGCATCAAAAGTCAAAACAACTATTTCGCAATACACTAAAACGTTTGGGTACCTACTTGGTAGCACATTGCTAACTAGGCATGGGCACGTTTACAAAAATCTGTAAACGTTTAAACGCTCGCGTTTACAGATGAGAAAACGCGTTTAAACGTTTAAACGCGTTTTCCTGTTGTAAACGTCTTTTGACCGTTTAAACGTTTAACCGTAAACGCGTTTAAACGTATAAACGTTTAAACGCGTTTAAACGTTTAAACGTTTAACCGCGTTTAAACGTTTAAACGTTTAACCGCGTTTAAACGTTTAAACGTTTAAATGGTTAAACAAGTGTTAAACTTAAACGGTTCAAACCGTTTAAACGTGCCCATGCCTATTGCTAACAATTTAAAAAGCAACAAAATATTAGGCCAATAAATGATCGCAATATTGCCATTAGTTTATAAATCGACTAGATTTTTGTGTGTACAAGTGCTGACATGTATCATCATACTTTGCAACATCCTTTTAAGAAAGACGTACATTCGAACTGCGTAGGTGTGACCCAGACATAATCTATACCCTACAGCTTCTGCTTATTTGCTTGTAGATTACCATTTCTCGGTTTCTGAGTGCAAAAGATTTTTCCATTAGAAACGGGCATTAATTAGCTGCGTAGTTAAATATTTAACTGTTTTTTTCAAGTTGCGGAGTTCAGATTCAGATAGACGAAGAAACATTTTAAATTTTAATGTTTGGAAAGCTCTATATAAACTAAATTTCTTAATTCAACTACATTCAATTTCATATAATTGTGGTTTTACAGTATATACAATGCGTAACATTTTTAAATCACTACTAAACGTTTAAATCGTTCCGCGAAATTGAACAAGTCAAGTCACCACAAAATCAAACTATATATGCAAAAGTTACTAAAGTTAATTAAGTTTTCCACTTTTGATGATTAGACGCAGTGTAATTAGGTGAGGTGAGGCAGGTCCCGACTTCGCTTCATGGGCTGTTTTTTGCGTCGGCATTTCGTAATTATCAGTTTCTTACTTTCTATGACCACCAATTTTCTCCCCTGTCGCCAGACCTTGGCTTGTCTGTGACTTTAGGCTCAGGCTATCAGATTATGCCCAGGATTTGCCCAGGCTAGTCACGTACATTTTTGGCTCTAACAGGATATTATTATGCACTGTCTCGAGTGGGAAAAGTGTCATACTCTTCAAATTAAGCCAATATATTTGGGTGTTTTTTTTTTTTTTTTTTTTTTTTTTTTTTTTTTTTTTTTTTTTGTTTTTTTTTTTTTTTTTTTTTTTTTTTTTTGGTTTTTTTTTTGTTTTGTTTTTTTGTGCGCTTTTTTTTTTTTTTTTTTCTTCCTTTTTTTTTTTTTTTTTTCTTTTCTTTTTTCTTTTTCTTTTTTTCTTTTTTTTTTTTTTTTTTTTTTTTTGTTTTTTTCTATTTTATTTTCTTCTTCATATATCTATTTTTTTTTTACTGATCAACGAACACTGAATTTTCAGTACTATAGTGTTCTTATTTCTTATTTCTTAAACCAGGTTTTGGACGTGTCTTTTCATGACTTTATCGGATTAAACGAACTGGACTTATCTGAGTCCTAGGAATTTAAAAATAGAATTGCGATTTCAAGTCTATTTTAACAGGATTGTTGTAAAACATTATCAAGCATGATATTTAAATCGTTTAGCTAGACTGAATTAACACTAAAAAAAGTAAAGTTTTTTACTAAAGTTTTAGTAAAGTTAGTTAGTTAGTTAGTTAGTTAGTTAGTTAGTTAGTTAGTTAGTTAGTTAGTTTTTTGGTAAAGTTTTTTAGTAAAGTTGTAAATAAACCTCTTCATTTTGTCTTAGTGTGTGCAGTGCTTCTTCAAAATGCCTAGGGCAACCTAAAAGCAAAGCTCTTAGTTTTAAATAAACGTTTAGTCTGTTATATGGCTGAAATTATAGATTATATTTTTACGCTATTTTACTTTTTTGAATTTTTTTTCCAATTTTCATTGCTTCATTCTATATCACACTATATAGGGTTTTCATTAAATTATTTAATGTTTTATAAAATTTATATTAATAATAGTTGTTGCAATAGTCTTTGTGCTTTAACGTAATTCTTAACCGAATATTTTTAAGTAGCATACGCTAGGTAGAACTGCATACGTGGGCTTCTCTTTTAAGCGATTATCTAAAATTTTTGTTTTGATATGTCCACTTCACAATTTTGACAAAGTCAGAAAATTGAATCAGTAAATTTGTCTGAATTTTCTTGTCAATTTAATTTGCCGACGTCTGCTTTTTAACATCTGCTGGTGTTTTAAACTTTTTTAACTTCAGCCAAAACAAAAAACATTATCGTTAGTAAACCATTCTTCACATATGGTCCTCGAAAAATTAATTAACACTTCATATTTATTCAATAACTTTGTTTTTTACTCTTGTGAAGTTTGCTTAGAAGGTTACTTTTTGAAGTGCTCAGTACATTTTTCACAGAAAAATGCCATTTAGGTTAGCTCTATGTACTTTTTTTCTAAAACATCCAACACAAAAGAAACCCTATAAAGTCAAAAGACGCGTTTCTTTCCAAGACATTCAAAAACCTTTGCTTTCGAACGTTTTACTTATGCATTTTTGATAATATAGAATTTTTCGACATTACATGTTTTCATATTACTACTCGCGTGACATGGTGTAGCAGAAAAAATTGCAAGTATGCGAAATTGCTCCATATAAGCTATAACTATCCGTCATGAAAAAATGTCATCTAAATTTTATTTGTTTGAATATTGTTCATGTACTCTACTTTTTTTAAATTTAACACATCAGCTATAATTGTCTCGTGCAATTTGTCTTATTTTATATCTACAGTTTTTGTCATCTCTATTTGACCTTCTATCGTAAAAACAGGTATGACTTTTGGCCAGTAAGCGTGTTGTAATATTTACATATATAACGTCTGTCAAAAAATGTTGAACACTGAGGAGAGAAACAGGTGGGATGAATTTCAGATGCTACTCGGTGTACTATTGATGGCTGACATTTTTTGAACAAAATCGCCGGTTTTTTTGTCTAGGTATTAGACATATTTTGGACGAACTATGGAATTTTGGATACATTACTTTTTAGATTTCACTTTGAATATCCCATATCAGCTCACATGTAGCTCTTAAACGATATGCAGTGCCAAATTTGATGGAATAATAATTTATTTATTGGAATAACTTTAATCGATTTAATCCGTTTAATCTGCTGGAATTTTAAATGAAATAATTAATTGGTCCCTTAATCCATTGACTTTGGCATTGAATGGGAAAAGCATCCA